>VURO01005851.1:3786-16998 GCA_015108175.1 Pelvicachromis taeniatus
GTATTTTTTATTCTTTTCTTTTTTTATTTTTTTTGACAGTTTTTGTTTTGTTTGTTTGTTCTTTTAAAGTGTGTTTTTATTATTTCTGCGATTCTCACTTAAAAACAGGACTTGTCCCCAAGTTAACATGTGTCACTCCTAGTAGCTATTACTGTTGTGTAACTTGTTTCCTAAATTTGTCCCTGCTGCCTGTGTGTTTGACTGGTTTCTCACGTATTCTTTACTTAGTTTGTGGTGCTCTCTGTTCTGCTCATTGGCACAAGAAACTGAACAAAGTGGAGAAGAGTGAGGAGGTCAGACATGGCATACATATAAACTCTGTGTTGTGTTACACTTAGAAAGTGTTCATACTTCTTTGGCAGTTCTTTTGTACTCCACAAGATGGAGATAAAACATTATTTTCCAGAGTACTGACTGCTATGTGATAATTGTACTACCCTCTAAATGGATATTCGTAGCTATACTGTGTACTGTTGTTTTCTTTTAAAAATAGTTTTAGGAGAAACGGTCTTCTGGTTGTTTTAGTTTTGAATACTACAGGCTGTAATTACCGTATAAATTATAAAACACCTTATATTAAGAAAGGAACATGGGATGCCAGAAGAGGAAGAAATATTTCCGCTTGCTTGATATTGTGTAGTGAGAACAAAATTGGTGTCCAGTCTGAAGGTGCGATCCTACCTGTGAGTACTTGGTATTCATGCATTAAGGTTCTAATGAATACTGACTACTCCCGTGCAGTACGTCAAGTACATTGTTTAGATCACTGCAATGAACAACTGATACTGGGGAGAAATTGGCCGGGCTGTGAGTGGTACTGACTCTCACATAAGCTAACTGTTTTTTTGTTTTTTCTTTTCAAAATTTTCAGATCCCAAAGGTATTAGCTCTTACAGCTAAATCAAATAGCCCGTGGTACTTATGTGTCATGCAAATATAGTATGATCGACTTTGTAACCACATACAGTGCAAGCAGCATTGTCCGTGTGAAGGTGTGCCCTCAATGTGGCTCATGCAATTCGGTGAGTCAGTAGGTTTAACAAAGAAAAAGCCTGTAATAAGGAACAACCTTCATCCTAATTGAGTTAATGTCACGAGGGAGCACATCCACACATTTTGATAACCTGTGAGCTATAAATGCAGTCATTTGTAGAACAGTGAGCAAAGAAAGTCTTCAGTGCAGTCCTGTGAAATACTAAATACACCCTCACTGATTCTGTAGGAACTGAGAGGGTAAATTGCAGCCAGGTGCTGTTAGCTAAATAAACTCGATTAACTGAGAAACAGAAAGTATGATCACTTCTGTAAAAGCAGATGTGTTAACAGTTTGCTGGCCCGGAGGAGACGTAGAGCCACGAGTGTGCAATATTCAGGGAGGAATTAAAAGCAGCACAAGCTACAGTGCTTAACAAATTTATTAGGTCCCCAACCAATGTAAGGTTTATGCCTTAAAGTTAACAGTTTAGGTAAATGCCGCCAGCATGTGCAGGCTCTTTTATCAAGATTAAATGTTTAATGCCAAGATATTATTGTTGTAAATTCATTTTTAAAATGTACTTCTTTACAAAAAAGGTGAAAAATATATTAAAGCACAATATTATTTTTTTGATTAAGATGCTGAAATATAGTTATTTACTCATATTCCTGCACAGAAAAATGTGTTTTTGTGGTTGAATGTCATGCTTGATTAATCGCTGAGTTTTAGCTCAAATTTGTTTAAAAAAAAAACAAAAAACTTTTAACATTTTTCTTTATTTGCCTAATAAAAATGTTTTGCTTGAAACACGTTTTTGACAGATTTCCAAAGTATCTGGTTTCTTGTTTTAATGACAGGTCTTCTATTAAAATTGTTAAGCACAGTACATCTCAGAAACTACTTCAAGTAGCAGTTACATGTTCCTGGCAGTGACATGAGTGAAATGGCTGAACAGGTAAGACTTGCTTGGATGGGTTGCCAGGAAAAAGCCTCTTCTCTCTAAAAAAGAACATGACCGCAAATCTTACGGGTTGCAAAGTTATATCAGAACAAATCACAAACGTTCTGGATCAATGTCCTTTGGACAGGAGAGACCAAAGGGGAGATATCTGACCGTAATGCACATCACCATGTTTGGCCAGAACCAAACACGGCCTATCAGCATCTCTGCCACTAGTTAGGCATAGAAATGGAAGGATGATGATTTGGATTTGTTTTTCACCCACAGGACCTGGGGACCTTGCGGTCATTGAGATGATCATGACCTCTGCTGTATACCAAAGTGTCGCAGAGTATAATGTGAGACCATCTGTCTGACAGCTAAAGGTCGGCTGTCTTTCTCCTGAGTTTATTGTATACCAACCTACACATGAGCGTCCCCAAAATGAGAGCAAACTTAGCACAAAGTCCTTATCTCGCCCAGGGTACTGAAATGGCTGGAGCCAGCTGTGTTTTTGATTGATAATATAGTGTTTTAACAATTTGTTTTAACCACTGCAGCAGAAATGATCATTGTTGCTTTTTTCTATGTGTAAGATTACCGGTAAGCAAAAACTACCTAGCTAACAATAAAAACAAAGATAATTTGGTGCACATCTGGGTCGCTTCCTCTCAAGCCGCTGAAAAGTCTCCAAGGGAAGCCACAATAAAGTGAGTCATTGTTTTTGACCTAATCATGCTAATAAAATTACAATGATAAAGCTAACAGTAACTGTTTACAGATACTATGTTTCATATGTACATCTCAGTTTAGCTTGTTAGCATGCTAACTTTTGTTTATTAGCAGAAACACAAAAGCAGCTGATGGAAATGGCTGTTTGTTTTGCAGATATTGTGCCATGAAATTGCCATTCAAATTCATTTTGACCAATTTAATTTGATGATGGTGATGATGATAGATTGAAAATAAAAAAACAAAAAAATTTCGGTATGAATTTCATACCGAAATTCATGGTAGCCTACAGCCATGCCTTGTGCCTTGCAAACAATGACTTTTTGCATTGTTTGTTTTGCAAAAGGTCTGGCATCTGTGACTCTTCCCTCACTTTACAGGTTCATGCCAGCGTACATGCACATATCTTTGTAGCACTATCCTGGGTATGTTCTCTGGTTCTGCTCTGCCTTCCTCTAAAGGTCATAAACAGTTTTACAGTTTGTCTTTTAAACACATTACCAGGAGAGCCAGACGCTGTTTATAGATTTGTGGGTAGACGCATCAAACTTAATGTCAAATCTAAGAGAAATAGCAAGAATAGTTCTCTGAAAAAAATTGTGCAGTATAACTAGGATCTTGGCTACAGTGTTGTGATGGTAATTAATCATAATAAGGACCTCCAGTTCACGTTTTCTGTCTCATTTTAGATATGCACACATGCTTTAACTGATTTGTCATCTCTTTTTCTGCTCATTACACTTGTGCTGAACTGTTGCTGTGACCCTGGCAGTCGTTATCTACACCGCATTCTGCTAAAACTCACAAATTGCATTACCTCCAGCTCTCAGGTGCCCCAGTCAGTGAGACCTGCTGACAAGCGCTGATACAGGAAGGAAGGACTGGTTGTTTTCAGCCTCAATACCGTGTTATTATTGCAATACCAATTAGACTATGTAGCTAGTCATTTTAATGAGAGACATACAGTGATGCCTCATTATGGCATATCTACCATCAGGTGAAATTCTTATGGTATAGAAAATGTATAATCTCTCATAGATTCAGAGATTTATATTTTCTAATATTACTGACTTCCAGATGATTCTTCATAGCATATGAAGGTTTTGAACATCCGTCTTTCAGAGCTCACAGTTGTAAATGTTTAGCCAGGAACAACATAATCAAAATCAAGAGAATATTTACAGCAGTAATAAAATGGTGTTGTCTAAATAAAAACATAGCCTCTGATGTTTTAATTGCCCCCAAGGCAATGTCTAATTAAACCTCTGTGGGCACTGCAGCCCATTGGTTTTCAGCCAAAGGCTTTACAAGCACGTACACACTGTTCTGCCACCCAGGATTGTACACTCATTCAGGTTTAAATGTCACAGGCCTGTGAAACAATTACATCCACAGGCGCATGTGCACATAGTCCCCAGGGTCAGGATTAGCATCCATTGGTGTGGCTCCATATCTGACCTTTATGAGTGGCTAAGTAGTGCTCTCCGGGGTCTCATTTGTCTCACTTTAACTGAACAATGGCCTCAATCCCCTCACGACTGCAGCTTTCTCTCTCTGCAGAATGAACATTCGGAGCCTGAAATTGTTGAGCTTAAGAGCACGCCAAGGACTCGAGGTCCACTTATAGGTGGATGAAATAACCATTAAAGGCATGAAAATTTGGTTCCAAAATGTAACATTAAGCAAGCCACAATCGAACATGAACATTTGAAAGAAGACATTTAGTTCCAGGTTATAAGGGACCCTGTATGGCTACATCAGGAAATATTTTTTCAATATAAGGTCTTCTACTCACCTGTAATCTGGTTTCGACATGTAAGTTGAATAAAATATGAAATGTTGAAGCCTCCATTGCACATATAAAAAGACTGAGACTGAGTTGTACGTATAAATTGAATCATGTGAAATGATCTGGGAAATGGACTCGATTCTGGATTTTACAACAACGGATTAAGGAATTTCATTTTAATGTTTTTCTTGATTTTCACAGATATAATTACAAGCATATACCGATAGTATCATATTTTCCAACAGAACTCTGCTCGCAGCAAACCAGTGAGTAGAGCTCAGAAAAAAAACACAAATACACAAGAAAATGACAAAGAAAAAAGCTTTTAGTCCCTTGACTTGCCTTAAAACACCACTCCTAAAAATTATACATATAGTGTAATAATGTGATGAAAGCATTAAGTGGTGAAAGAGTACCATCATTACAGGATGACAAATAAACAAGCTTTATTAAAACAAGACACGATGGAAAACCAAAGGTTAGCTTGTCCATGTGTGGGTGTGAGTGGGCATACAGTACTACATGGACGTTAGAAACATCAACATTATGAGGTTCTTCATCAGCTGGCATCACGACTGCATTACCACCCTTTGCTTTATGATCTTAATGCGCATCGATTGTCTTCAGTGTTAATGTTAACAGAGTTAACTATTTCACACATAGCTTTTTCTCAGTATTAACAATTATTCATTCCATGAGACTGATTCATTATAACTGGGTGAACAGCAACAAATAGTGGAAGTGGAGCGACATGTGTTCGGTCTATCTATTCTATCTTAATACAGTAAGTTTGCTAACTGCACTGAACAAGGGCATGTTTACTTTCCATTAACCACACATAAAATATTTAACTAGAAAAAAGGTACAAAACATATTAAATTCATCCCACAAAGTCCCAAGCAAAGACACTATTTACCCACAAGATATGTCAAAATCGTAAAAACTCAGTTTTCTGAGCTTGAACTTCTAGAAGAGAGCAAAACCACTGTGGCTTTTCTCCTCAAAAGGAACTAGATCAGAAATTAAAGGTGAAACAATCCAGTGTCATACAACAAATAAGGCAACATGAAGAAAAGCTATTTTTGATTAATAACATAAATGATGAATTTCTTACTCTTAAAAGAACAACTCCAGTCACATCAGCACAATCTTTATAACAGTTTGTTTTTTAAAGAAAAAATCATTTAACATTAATAACCCCAGCACAAACAAATTTAGCTCCATGCTATGTCACTGTCACACTGATGAAAATGTCAATGTTTTACTGTGACAAGTCAAATATTTTGTTGTGAAGCAACTCCAAAGTAAGAATAAAATCCAGATATTCCACTAGCACTACATAAAATACATACTGAATATTTGTCTTATTGTTTTTTGTTGTTGTTGTTGTTGTTATTTGCATCATTTTCAAGCACATGTATTAAAAGTGGAGGGAGTGCACCGAGCCAACTAAAACTGACTGAAAGACACCAAGTGTGATATTTACTTCATAGCAAATTAGAGCCAAAAAATAGTAATAAAAAAATGACCAGAGTTGGACGCACTTGTGCGATGGTGACAATAAGCAATTACAAGCCTCGCCAAGCCAGTATGTTTTTGTATAGTTGAAGCTTTTCTGCTATTTTATCCATACCCTCTAGCTATGTGCCAGTTTGTAGCATTTCCAGATGCCTTCTCTTTTGTCACACATAGTTAATAGATGCACACACCGATGATTTATTTATTTATTTATATCTATTGTTACAATGATGGCAATATGTTTTGGAGGACATCTATTTCTCCGACAGATTGTGTGTGTGTGAATGTGTATTATACGAGTGTGGCAGGCGCTTATGTGAATGGGGTTCAGTAATGAGAAATGCTTATCAACCCTCTACAGCCCGTCAGCTTGCTGCCATTAGATGTTACCCCAACAATCTTACAGGTAGGCTAAGAGTCCTCATATTGATTCCAGACATTGCTGTTTGTCCCCTGCAGAAGGGGAGCAATCAGCAAATGGATTTAGTTGATTGGGATTACGGGAAGTAATTTGTGGAGGAAATAAGTGGGCATTTTTAAGGAGTCTAATAACGTGGTGGAATTAGTTCTCTTAATACCTGGAATGAAGTTGCTGTTTGAATGTAAATGGCTGTTTATGTGATTGGTTTGGAAATGAGAAAGAGAATGCCTGGTCTTGTAGTTGGAAAGCTGAGAAACAGTTTGTTGAGTTGAAGAGAGGGAAGTACGAGATGGAAAAAGGAGAAAGCCTGAGTGAACAACAGATTTGGTAGCAGTTATTCCTCCCCAAACACTCACGTTTGTTTGGTACTTCCAATCAGTGGTATAATCCTTTGCTGAGGATACTTTCCATATCACTGGGTGGCTTTTGCTGCGGAGAGGTGCATTTAAGCATAACGCTAAAAAGAACCTTGACAATTAGTTAGACAGGGGGGTAGAGAGTGGGGGCAGAGCGGCAGCAGGGCAGAGTAAAGACGTGAATGGAAACTGGGGGAAAGTAGAAGAACAGCAGACAGGCGAGGAGGCAGTAGCTGTGTGACTCAAATTACTTTTCCTTCTTTTTTCCTCTCAATAATCGGTGCTTAAGAGAAAGCGGATCCAGGTTCTGTTACACTAATGAGTCATGTTTGATTCGGCTCTTTGTCTATTACAGAAAAGACCTCAGTAATTGAATGGGACTGTGGGACTGTTCATTGCTTTGATGGTCAGTTTTCGTTTTTCCATCAGAAAAACTGCATCAGAAAGACCGCAGTGTTACAGCATGTTGTTTGAGTGTCATTCTACAACATGAGCCCATGTTACTTCAACTGCATTAGGCCCGTTTAGCTAGTGAATGACAGGGACAGCAGCCAATGTAAATGATTAGGTATAATAATACAGTAGTTCAGTCAAAGATAGACTGTTAATAACGATTCTGATAGGGGACACATTTATTTGACTGAAAACGTTGTATTATAAAATTCTTTGGATTGACCGAAACCTTAGTATGAAGCTAAAACTGTCTTGCTACCATATACTTTACTGCATTTGCTTAAAACTGTGCTTGGACAGGACTTTTTTTGACACAAGATTCACCAGTTAAAAAATGTAATTCTGGGGAAGTGTTCACTTTACTTTATGACTGAAAAAAGTGCAAAACATTACATTTTAGTCTTGATGTATAAAAACTGTGTAACTAGCTTGGCTAAAAGCTAGCTAAGCCATTTTAGCAGTGACTAGAGTAGTTTATGTGATTCAGTTTGGTTACATTAGAATAAAATAATCAGCTTTTAAGAAACCATAAAGTAATAGTACTGCAGCCTTTCTGTCTTTCTCACAGTGTTGTCCACTGTGAAAACTTTAACCTGTTAATTGTTTCTTCTTGACTTTATTATCTCTATAATTACTGCTGCCGACCTTTGTAGAACAGTTTAATTGTAAATCTATCATACTGTATTTTAAATATATGTTGACTGTAGTAAAACGTTGGTTTGGTTCATTCTGTTTGCAGGTACATTGATGTTGGACAAATCAAATCCATTCAGTTGCTAATTCTGTGTGGGGTTTTTTTAGAGGATGATCTTATTGGGTTGGATACCAGCTGCCACAGAGGATTGAAAGTGTGACAGTGAAACATGTATATGTGATTTTGAGGCCGATGACAGACAGACAGAAGGTCTCCTTGAGAGGACATAGAACTTTAACAGGATTGGAAATGGTACCGACCAGCTGTAAGAGGTAAGAGAGAAAGAGCAGGAGATGAGAGTCAAAGTGTGAAGAAGGAGGGGTGGCTAAGAGTAGTGTTGTCATTTAGTCACAAAGTTGACCAAGAACACATTTGTGTTTTGTTGCAGCAGCTTGGAAAAACATATAAGAAGGATGAAATGAACGTCTTAGAAAAGGAGCGAGCTTTGGGATTGAATTAAGCTAGACTCATCATCAAACGCTGCAAGCACAGCAGGGGGCCTTGGGATACACCCGTCTGAGAAATGGGTGGTGTGGGTGTGTGCTTGTGTGCTTATAGTTTTGTATCGGCCTAATAAACCACCCATCTGCAGTGAGAGAAGAGGAGTGGATGTTAGGAGCAGGGGGGTTACAGCACTCTTTATGCTCCATATTTACACCCTTTCAAATGCACAGACCGACAGATACACAGTCCTGCCCAGAGGTTCTTTGATGCTTGTCGATACCGCTGCGTGATGATGTCATACGGCAGACAGCAAGGGAGGGAGGCATGATCAAAGGAAAGAGGGAGGGATGAAGACGCAGGAGAGCATATCCAAGACAACAACGGGACAAAGATGGCGACTGCTTCTGCAATGGGACGTCCACTGGCGTCCAGACCTCCGAATCACCGCGATGAACTCAGGCAATGCAGCAGGTGTATTCACGTCCCTTATTCTAACAGGACGACCATCAGCATGACACACTGGAACCACCAAGCCAACCTCAGCCATCACTACCGCGGGGCTAACACGGTAAGCCTTCCGTCTACCTCAGCCTTTCCTCCGCTGCCGTTAAATCATCAAACCTTCAAGACCCCGATGTCTGGTTACCATCACTTCATCCCAAGTATTCATCATGAGTTGCCATTCTTTCTAATAACACATTTTCTACCCATTTTGCTTCTTTTTCCTCAGCCCTTTCATCATGGTCTTTTTGGCCGTTAATATAGGCCTCTCTTTGCCATCAAAGGCAGCACATCAATTGCCTTGACTCCCAAGTGTATGTGTGAGGGTGAAAGAAAGGGAGAGAGGAGAAAAAAAGAAGAACACCATGTATCAAAGATCAAGGCACGCTTTCATGCCTGTTTTTGGCCTTAGTTGGGTTTTTGCTTTTCCATCATCTTTCCATCCCTCTTTTTCCCCTGCCTGTTCTGGGGCTACGGATGCTCTCCGAACCCCTCAACAATTTCCCGACCCTCAGTGGTCCAGATCCCACATTCGCTAAAATCAGATGCTTTTGTGGGGAAATGGAAGCAAAGACATTTTTTTCTGGTTTTCTTTGAAAATATTCTGTAGCTTGCAGGCTACTGGGCCAGAGCTCAGCCCCATGATGACAATACGTGAAACAATATTTGAATAAGCAGCAGGAGGGCAGCCAGCTAATCCACTGTGGCTAATCCAGTATTGGTGCGGGCCATATTGGTTGCTGGAGTATTCAGCCCCATCACAATACACATCAGCAGGACGCCATGGCAGATATACTGACACGCTCACTACAGGCATGGCTGGGAAAGGCCAGCAGATGTATGGTTAGGTGGATTGACGGATAGGTGGATAAATGATAGAGAGATAGATGGGAGAGTGGAAACACTTGATGTTGATATTGTGCTTTCTGTAGTTCACATCTTGTTTTGGTTTGCTTGTGTAACTATGAGTATTTAAAGAAACAAATGAAAACAGAGGGAAGTGTTTAAGTAGGAGGGTGATGAACATAAGCGTCAGCACTAGCATCATAGCTCTGTGGCAATGTTTGTGACTAACGTAATAGCAGATCCTCAGTGCAAAGTTACCTGAAATGCTGATGCCATCCTACTCACTACTACATATCAAACATGATTAAAAGGCCCACTGTACAAGATCAGCCCTATACTTTGTTTTGGAACTTTTATTTCGCCCATATAAAATACTTGTCTCCAATTAATTTTCCTAAAGAGCAGGGGTGTGTTTCTCTTTTAAGGGGTATATAATGAAGATTTCACTTTCTCTGAGCATCTAAATGGGTCTTTGTGCTGGGAGGCCCCCAAGAGATAAGCCTGTTTCTGACAGGCCTCCGTACAGACGCCCAAATCTGCTATGGCAGCTGGAACAAAGAGACCCCTGAGCTGGACCAGCTCACTGACAAAAAGCTCCGTCTCAGTAGTCTAAGAGGGTTGCCTCAATTTAGTTGATCAATTTAATGATCTACTCTCGTCTTCACTGGGAAATTATTTTCATCACATTCTTAATGCTTGAAAAGCTCATGAAAAGAGGACTGTGTTTTTACTGAAATTGTGAAAGCTAGCAAGGGTGATGAGTTGATTATTGATCATTGATGTATTAATCACATTATTCATCTGAACCAGTTCCGTGGCAACAGGTGCAGCACAATGCATCATTTGATTCCTGTTATCCCAAACATACGGTAGGTTTATTTGATTTTTACCTCAAAGTGTTTGGTGGATGGGTTTTCCTTACCCCAGTCTGGCATCTGACAACAGAGAGTGTAGAGGGCTGTGATCTTTGATATTGGGCTTTATGAATAAAAATGACTTCACTTCAAACATGATCTCCTGAAAGCTTTTCCCAAAAGATATTTTGACAGGTCAGAGGAGTAAAAGCACAGGCCTTACAGGTAATACATTTAATCATTGTTGAATACCATTTATCTTCTTTGATTCCAGAGTTCAGGCGTCATTGGTTCTACACACTGAGTTGAAAGGCATCTTTGTCAGTTTTATTAGTAACAGCTGCTCTGCTAATACTGCAATGAAAAAGTCAATAAAGCCAATAAAACCAGATATATGAAAGGAATAAATACACTGTGAGGCACATAGTGCTTAATGTTTAACAAACATATATGTTGTCTATGAGTAAAGATGTGTTACATTGTCGTATTGCATAATGTAAAGTCATGTGGAGCATATAGGCATGCAAGATAATTCAACAATTCTCTGAACATCACTTCCTACCATTCAACTCTTTAAAATTATACAACTGATAAGGAAAGCAATCAAGTACTGTGGATCTATATCTATAAATGCACTATTCCTTACAGTGAACAATGTCTCAGTTTGCATGTCTTTTCCTATGTTTCCTGAATTCAGTTGCTTGGCCTTCATGAACAAGCAAACACTGGTTGCGATTTCCTGTACACCTTGCACCTCATGGAGTTTTGGTCACGGTAGCCCATTGCTAGAAAATCTTAACATACAATCACATAAACTCTGAAAACTACATTGGAAATCCACAAAAACTCAACTTTAAACACAACTAACAATCATAAAACTATTAAATCAATGCATCCATTTTCGGTTATCCAACTGAGGGTTGCAGGGGTGCTGGAGCCAGTCCTAGCTGTCAAATACCCACCCTAGGCAAATCAGTCATCAGCCAATGTAATATGATTTTGCTACAGTTACTGCAATATTAAATGTTCTACTTCTAGCCCTTTGTTTTTACTTATATATTTTTGCAAAGCATCCTTGGGTTTCTTGAAAGGTGCTATAATTATTATTATCATTAATTACTAAGTTGTTAAGTAAGTTATTATTAAGTAATATGAGATGATTTACGATGAGTTAGGCAAGAAAAAATTATTATGATGTAAAATTATGTTTTACAATCTCAAGCAAAGAGATAGATAGATAGATAGATAGATAGATAGATAGATAGATAGATAGATAGATAGATAGATAGATAGATAGCACCAGGTGTATTAGTGGTCCCCTTGTGTGATGACCTTTCTTCAGCTTAGAGTACAGACCAGCAATACTCACACACATGCATAGTTCAGATTCATTATAGATTCATAAGTACCAACATGCCCCCAACCCCTCCTCACCAAGACATCATAAAGGTCAAGTTCATCTTCGTCAGTATTCTCTCTTTGTCTTCTTCCCTCTCCCCTCATTGTCTCCGGGGGCACCACAGCAGCCCTAACAACACCAGCCTGTTACCACAAACCTGTATCTGCAGGTGCAATGAGTGTATGTGTGTTGACTGTTGATGATATAGGCCAAAATAATGTGCATACATTTCCATAATGAAGTGAGTTTGCCTTGGCTGTAAAGTCTGCCAATCAAACACACGGCCGTTTGCGAAACAACCTTGCTGCCCGCCTTCATTACTGTCCTCTGAAAGCCTTCTCTGACAATTTCACAGCGATTATCTATTTAGAGACGATTACATGGTTTTAAATGTGTATGCTAAATAGAGTTTTAAAGCGAAAGTGCTGGCAATTTCACCATGCGTTTTGTTGGATTCAACTGTACTCGTCGAAAGGGCGGACAAAATTACACAGTGCTAACCAAATAATAATATCTTGTAAATGTAAATACATTAAATTGGTACAGTGAACATGTACAGAAAGTTACACATAGTGTTATATTGTTCTGCTCAAATATACATGATTAAATAAACGTACCAGATATACAAGAGGGTTACAAGTCATTTCTTAATTCTGCATGCAACAGTAAAAATATAATTCAATTCAGTTTTATATATATTGCACCAATCAGAACAACAGTCCCCTCGAGATGCTTTATTTTATGAGGTAAAGACCGTACAGTAATACAGAGAAAACTCCAACAATCAATAAAGCACTTATTACCAAGGACTTGGCGATAGTGGGAAGGACAAACTCCATTTTAACAGGAAGGATGATGACAATAATGATTATTGTTATTTCGAAGGTTCAGGTTGTCATGAAGAAGCAGTGCATCGAGGAGTGGGCAGAGATGAGGACAGGTGTCTGGACCTCACCTGAGCCACCGGACCCTGCTCTCCTTCACATGGGACAGCTGGCCTGACAGTCCCTCAGGAGGTGTAGTAAGCTCCATGCATCCTTGGTTTGGTTTAATTTTCTCCAAAGGGAGTAAATACTTCTTTTTCTGATTTTACTGGCATAGACTATTTTCATTTTCTGATTCAAACTCATACCAAAACCAATTTGTTTTTTTCATTGTTAATGAAAATGAGTATTAGAGTATTTTGTCTTGTTTTTGCTGTTGTGAAAGACAGTGAGTCACGTGAACTGAAATCATTCCTGTTGATTATGGAATTTAAACGTAATATTGATTTATCCTGATAACTGTAA
>VURO01005852.1:6327-16352 GCA_015108175.1 Pelvicachromis taeniatus
GGGAATTTTTTTTAAAAAAAAAAAGCCCCCCCCCCCCCCCGCACGCCATTGGAAAGAATGCAGGCTTAAGGCACATTGATGCACAGTTTTTAAATATGCAATATACAGCAGACACTGAAGTAAGCCAGTTTCAGACAAACAGTGGTAAGTTCCTCAAGATGCTTGAGATAACCGTCCTGCTGAATAACTGGACAAACTCTGTTTAAGACTATGTCATAGAATTTTTGACATTTTAAGGTCGAATAATAGATACATTTTTAAAATATTTGCACTTTTTTCTCAAGGCAATCATTCGCAGGTCTACCTGCAGCCATTGACCAGTACAGCACTTTTAACCAAATAACATGTGAAAATATTCTACTGTAGTTTTTTTTTTTTCTTTCTTTTTTTCAGTAAAACAATTAGAACATTTACAAACGCAGTGGGCTAGAATGTAGAAGACGAGGATACACTGGAAAAGTCGCTTTCACCCACTCACTCTTCACCTGGAAGCTCCCTTTTTCTTTTATTTCTCTCTTCTCCCTTGTATCCATTCCTGTCCCCACAGCCCACACAGTGCATGTTCATATATTTCATTAGATTTCAACTACGTTGAGCCACACATTTATCAGAATGCCCTGCACAAAACCACTCTACAGCTGAGCACACCCACTCTGCAAATTAGTATGGTTGGCACTTGCATACTCTGATCAAAGTTAATGCATGTGGGGAGTAAAATGGATTATTAAAAACTGGTTACATATGCTTATTTGTGCATGTCATTGAGAAATTATAAGGTGGTCCGTTGTGGTGTTATAAAGAGCCGATTCTAACTTTGGCCATGTAAAAAAACATGCCATGAAACTAAATAAAAGCTCTTTTGCTCACTTTCATAAAGGCTATTCTCTGCTCCTCATTACAGCTCTGAAAAGCAGTGTTAACAAGACTTGCTGACAGCATGTGACAGTTTGTGATATCTAGGCAGTGTACATCAAAACATGATTTATGTGTGGCTCCCAAGACTTCTCTATCAGGCTGCCGCAGGTCCACAGCAGCACCCTGCCCTGTCTTGGAGACCTCGTGTCTACAGGAAGGTCACTGACCTCCTGTGGATGTAGGGGTCACAGTGCACACCAGAGGAAAGGAACCTACACACTAATGAGACCTTACTCTCTTGTTTCTGGTCTCCATCGCCCAGCAAAGTGGAAAATGTGTGTGTGAGAGAGAGAAAAACAGAAACTATGTGAGTAGGAGTGTGCGGTGCATATGTGCAATGTCTGTACGTTGTGTGTGTGTGTGTGTAAATGTGGTGAGGGGAATGGGGGAGGGGGGGATTTCTACAGCTGCTACATCCTCTGACAGCGATGTGACAGTACGTTTAGGTCTGTGCATACAATGTGGCTAACCTAGCAGTTCTCACCACAACCTCAGTGTAAGTCACATTTCCTAAAACCCGGTTTGTATGAGACTCCTGCATAATACAATTTCTCATTAAAACTAGACGACTTTAAACTCCCGACTGCTCCTCCATTTTCACGTGTTCACAATTTGTGTACATTTCATTTTTGAGGGATGTGTATTTTAAAACCCAGTAACAATGCTGAAATGCAACATGTATTGAGAGAAATTATGCTGTGCATAGCTGAGATCGAAAAGAGGAAGTTCAGAAAGAAAAAAAAAACCCAACAACAACAACAACAAAAAAAAATACCCACATCTCTTTAAACGTTAAGTGTACACAGTGCCCAAAGGAGCGCAAGACAGAGAAGACCTCTGGATAATGAATGACCAGCACTATACCACAGATGCATTACTGTTTGGTGTGGTACAGAGTGGAGGCATTCTTCTCATTCTAAGAAAACGCCTTGCTGGTTCATTTCCTGTTTACTGAACGCAACCCCCTTTAGTTAGTGTCCTGAAAGGCCTGTGTTTACTGGGGTTAAGCTATGCACTTTCTCCACCAGTGAGCCAAAGATCTGAGCTCAACCTGCTAATTTAAGTTCCAACCTGCTCATTATGGGAATATCTTGGTCGGATTGGTCGGGCACGGCTGTGCGAGATGGGCAGGGTTGCTCTACTTTCACAACGAGCCTGGCCAGCTTTCAGTACACCACACCCACTAGCCCAAGCCTTTTAGGGAGGGGTAGTAGAAGCAGAGTGGGCGAGCAGGAACCAAATAGCAGTCAAGGGCAGGCAGGACTCAGATGTGTCCTATGATAAATGACACGAGTCACTACAATACATATCATCTTCAAAAAGATGTACTGGAAGGTGTCGTGTTGTGCAACAGTTCATCTCCGTACTGTTCTAATGAATACAACATCGGAGTGCAAGGAAAGCGTGGCTCTAATTCTTTTTTTAAATTACTTGGCATGTTTTTGGGTGCCCCCCCCCCACATACACTGCCTACAGCTCCCAGTAAACGGATCACTAAATGAGCACATGGCCAAACAGGTGCTCCTCTTCCAAACACCTGTCAAGACCTGGCCCCCCATGCCAGCCAATCAGAGGCAGACTCACGGAGACATAGAGATAGCAGGGACCATATGTATCCCTGAAGGCCCCCAACCACAGACCAACTTAGTCCTTACATGCCCACGGTACACGCTGCTCCAGACGCTACACAGTTCTGACATGGAAAAAGAAGAAAAGACGCGATGAGGAAGCAAAAAAAACCCCCCACTTTCTTATTTTCTGCATTATGAACAGCTTGTTAAAAGCAGCTTTAAAATGTCTCTCAAATGTTGAATTAAGCTTTGGGGTTCGTACTTTTTGGAAAGTATAGTTGGCTGGACGTGAATACAGCTGAGGCTGGGATTTTCAGTAGCATGTCTGATAAAAGATATGGCCTGTTTGTTGCAGGAGAAGGTTACAAAGGCTATAGACAAGGGAACTTGTGTAATCTATTCACGAGGCCCTGAGAGGCTCACAAAGATGAGTGGGAACAAGGCCAGCTGCTATTTTCTCACAGTGGTCCAAACCTGTATTGACAGAAATTTGGCTCTTGAAATAAAAATGAGGCTGAGTGGCTGATGACAAAACCTACTGGGCCCTATTGTCTGAGAGCGCATGTATAGTAAATGTGTCCATCAGTTTGCTTTTGTGATACTTCTCTTAAAAAATATTTTCCATTGCAGGAGGCCTTGAAGCTTCCTTGTCCTGAAGAAAACATTTATCCGTCATTTCCATCTGAGCCCTGACTAATAACCTAGCTGTTACCATGGGAAGCATTCAGCGCAGTAATTGCCTCCTCAGGTTTGCAGTGTATGTTCAGCACAGGAAGCAGCAGAGCAGTTAGAGCTCACCTTGCGTTCCATTTTGAGATGATATCAATATAAATTCTCTTTTTAACGCAATTGTGCGCAACGACACGGGCTGCTACTAAAATATGGGAACTTTGAACGGTTTCTGTGTGTCATTAGGCATGACAGCTCATCAGTTTACATCACTACGCTCAATTCTGCCTCTTGGGTTTACTTTTAAGCAGGATTTTCACATTCAACGGGTTAAAAATAAAACCCAAACTATTGCATAAGCCACCTACATCACCTGTTTCTTGAGAAGTACTTTTAGCGAGATGGTCCGAGCAATTTACTCTGCTGCTGCTGCTGAGAGTCTTGGAAAACCATTTCTTTCTGATGTTCTCCCTCTCTTGTGTCAAGAGAGCTTTCTGCACTTAACTTATTCATGTACTGTACTCTACTGTACATGAATAGAAGGGAGGGTGAAAGGAGAAAGATAGTGGTTAGGTATAAAAGCTAAACTTCAAAACTGTGGGGGAGATGGCTGAAAGGAGGGCATGAAGAGGCTGTTTCTGCAGTCTCTTCTATTGTGCCTGAATCACAGCAAAAGGCTATACTTAAAGTAGCTTTCACTATTGGAAGAGCACCACCTGACCTATGACTGGTTTACCACAGCTCCAATTCAGGGCCCTCTGTGGAAAGACGGTGTGTAGTGTTATAAACTGGAGTACATCATGAATGTTTAATTCACGTAGTGTTTGTTCAAGCCTCCCCTAAAGTGCACGGAAGCCATATTTTAACGGGTTGCCATGCCCGCGGCCTCCCCTCACCTCATTCCAGCCGGGTCTCTTGCCCCGGTGCTGTGAATTAGCCCTTGTGCCCGCCGCTACACTAAGCAAGGTAGCGTGCTAATCCTTATGACATCACTATTGTGTCCAGGCTGTTCCATCTAACGTGCTTATCAAAGGGCTTCTTTGAGTGTTAACGTACTAGGAAATCAGCATGGGGAGGTGGCTTATAGGAAGGCTTTTATCTACTAAGGGATATTTCTGCTCTTATGTAACATCTTAACACTCTTTCAGTGCCGCCATGTTCCCTTTCCTCTCTGGTGGTGCTATAGTCTTCACCCAAGGGGAATAAACGCTTCCTCAGGTCGGTCTTTGGCTGCTGTTTGAAACTGTCCAGCACTGGGTTACTAGGAATCCATTTTTCTCCATTTCCTACCACATACTGTGAGACTAGAGCAAGGAGATTTTAGATAAGGAGACCTCCGTAATTCCCAGACATATCTTGTTTAATCTCATGACCATTAAACATTGCAGAGTGGAGTGATATCAGGATATGAGACTGGATTCACGTCCTTCCTTTAGCGCAGTCCATTGTCTAGTTACTAAGTGGACAGGAAGAGCAAGCAGGAGGAGGCAACTTGACTGCCTACATCACATTTTGACATTGTTCTCTTGCAGCTGTTAGAAAAACAACATAAATAGTGAGATTCAATCCCACCTGAAAGTAGTAACAATGGAAGACAACAATGAACCGAGGCCTCAAAGTCAGTGGACCATAAGTCCAAAGTGGCAATGCTTGTTAAATAAAACAGTGACAGATAGATAGACATCAGGCAAACCTCTTATATTTTACTGCAAATGATTACCTGCATTTGGTCGACTAGATTCCCAATTTAATATAGTCCATTGATTTTACTGAATGAGGAGTAATTGCTGTGCAGTGAGCAGTCCCTTCAGAGCTTTCTGCTCTGAGACTGTGGTGAATGACTGATGTGACAAAGCTATTAGCTACCAGAGTCAGAGAGAACAGTCTCAATCAGCGGACTGCATATTTTCAGTATAGACAAGAGGGAATTAAACTACAAATTGAGGATAAAGGCAAACCAATGTCATCATTATCTACAGATTAAAAAGAATGAGAACAAGCACCCTGTGCCCACGTGAAAGTGGTGGCACACATTAAAACTGAACAAACTCTTAACAAACACAAAATCCTTCAAACCATTTCAATTCCAGGCTCTTTCATCTCCCTCTTTCTCTGGTCATTGAGTGGATCATTAGCTGTCAGAGCCATTGAAACCATACCCCCAACCCTGAACTCCCATTCCTGCTCGCCTCTAAAATATTCATAAGGACAATTAGGAGTTCCGATAAGGCGAGTACGAAGGGCTGGGGGGGCGTGCGGCAGAGAGGGCAGGATGTGCCAGCAGGACGTCTGTTCTGCAACACTCTATACCCAGACCACAGACCTGTCCTCATCAATCTGAGACACAGCAGCCTCCCTCTTTGCTCCCAGTCAGGCCGGGCAGTCGGGGGGGGAAGGTGGCACAGTGCCAGCTAACCCCCATCCCCCCCCCATCCCAGCAGGCTTTGCTCTGTCCTCGTCCCTGGGCAGGAGGGGTTGGCTGCACAGCATGTACAATAGGAGGAGGGGGGCACAAGGGCAAGCTGACTGTTGCACGAACTAACTCACAGAAGCTGTTATGAACGAAAGCAAGGTCACTGAAGAACACCGAGGGTGGACTCATGGCCTGAGGTGCTACTAATCTTTATCATAACTAGTATCGCTGTTGATCTGTAACTAGATCAAACCAAATTAGGCCAGCTTAGTGTATGACCTATTTCATGTGGTTCATGCCACAGTTTATGACAGGTATGTGGTTTGAGCCCAGTTTTGAGGCGCTATTGTATACATCACTTCTGTTATGTGCTATGAAATATGCAGTAAAGTAAAACCATAACACCACAAATGATCTAAAAAGAAATTAAAACAAAAAAAAGAAAAAAAGATCCACTCCCCTGTTTGTCTAAAATTATTAAATACATGAGAATAAAATGTTGAAAGAAATCATGTCCATCACGCTGAACAGAAGAAATAAAATGTCTGATGACAAATAAATCGAAGTTAATTTCCAGTGAATAAATCCAAGGGCAGCTACGCCTCTGCAGTGACTTTAAAAGAACAATTCGCAGAAAGCTGAAGACAGGTTGGTGTGCAAGAAAAAACCCAAACAAAGTCAAAATGCAGTAATAATGTAATCCATTTCTGAACAAGTTTAAAAAATACCATCTGAGCACTGGTGCCAAAAAAAATGTGTCCATCAATTGTTCTCTATGCTTTCTGAAGATCTTTAAAAGTCCTTCTTTGGGTATCGCCTGCTCCTTCTACCTCAGCATTTTCACAAGAATGCATTTTTCTTTGTTAACCCACTAAAACTGACCTATGAGGCAGTCGAGCATAAAAAAAAGACATTTAATTAAAGGGTTGAACCACTTTGTGCCTACACATAACAAACAACTTAACAAAGAATCAATTGTACATATTTGTATTTTTAGGCACTTTGTTACTAGCAGCCTATTGCAAAAACATTATTTTACTTAAATCTATTTAAAAAAAATACCAATGATAACACAGCTATACCCAAATATCTGAGGAAACTGGACATGCGGTGGACATCGGAAGACATAACAGACCTAAAGTAGATGAAGTGCATCTGAAAGTCTTGTCCTAGCAAAATATAAAGACATTTGTAGTGACTCAACTTTTTCACAGTATTGTTAAAAAAGCAAATAGAAACAACTTCTAACACTGCAAGTTTTTAACGAGTTTAAAAATCTAACTCTCTCCCTAGTTAACTGAAGTGTGTACAGTTGAACACACTTGGAACCCTTGAGTCCTGGTAAGCTCACTGAAAACGTGTCACTGGAAAGTACTGTTTAGTACTTAGATACAATGTCTTGTGGTCCTTGTTGTTGTTGTATCTCCTTTCATTAGATGCTCACTAAAAGACTCTCAGTTTGAAATGAGACATGTGCGACGTAGTTGAGAGGGTGGAAAAAGAGCTCTGACGTCAATGAGGCACGACGTGTGCCAAAAGCAAAAATCTCTTAGCAGTAACCTGGTAACAGGAATCGCATACACACACACACACACACACACACACACACACACAGAGCCGAGTCATAATAAAACAATGAGATGTAGTACATGATGGATTTCAAATGCACAGAAAAACAGGGCTTGATTATGGAGTGATGCCAGTCAGCTCCACATACAGAAAAGAGAAACTGCTGGTTAGCCAATAAACAAACTACAAGATGCCATCGGGTAACCATTATTTAAAGTATCAGTTCGACAGCAGAGCGCACGTGTTAGAGAGTCACCTATAGCTTAACCATATATCTGCATGAGCATTGCAACATCTGTTTTTATTACACTCAGAAAAGTACAAAAGAAGACTGCTGACCTTTTTTCGCTAAAAGCCCAGAGGAAAAGGAGTCCTTGTCCTATAAAAAGGGGCACTTCTGAAACACAGCGTGTTGCTCGCAACAGAACCATTAATACTGCTCGCTGTGGCAAAGAAAAGGCCTTTCAGAAAACTCTCATCAGACTTCTTCATGAGAGATACGAAGTCATCAAGTGGCATAAGCTAATGGAAGCACTTATTTAAACAGAGTTTACCTTTACACCTTGCCCCACATCGGGTATCTCTACTCTAAATATACTGTGGACTGGCTGAGACTATAACATTTATACCCTCTGTTTGAACTATAAATGTAACACAAGTATTCTAGTAGTCCAAAATAAATTGTCCACTTTTACTGTCAAATTTGTGAGTTTATTTTTATCTCATCCCACTGCACTAATCTGAAAATAACTTCTTATCTAACAGTTAGTATGTTTGTCTGACACTCAGCAAAAGTTACCTGCAGAGCCGACCGGGCCTGAAACACAGGCCCAATGTTTAAAAGTCTGCTCTCAGATAGGAAAAAAAAACAAAAAAACAGTCTGTGCACACAGACAGGAAGAAGTACATCATCTTAACAACACTATGTTTATATGTACACCAAATGAAGAGGCGATAATGGGATTTCAGAAACACTAATTAATGGCTGCCTCTGTTGCTACATTATCACCCTCTCCAGAGACAACAGACTGACTGACAGGTTTCATATTTATGCGGCAACAAGGAAAAGACACTAAAATAAAAAAAATAAAAAATAAAAAAAATCTTCGTTATTACAATGCAGTATCACAGAAAACTTCTCAAAACAAAAACTTCCAAAACATAATAACATCATATTTAGGTTGGGCTGCAGTATTGTATGTGACCTACAGTTATTAAGTATAAAAAATAATTTTAATATCACTTCAATAAGTCATAGAAGCCCCAAACTACATGTATTTCTTTTTTTTTTCTGTAATATTAAAAATGGGCTGGCTGAAAATTTCACATATATTGAAAAGCCCTGGAAAATCAACATCAACCCAATAAATCTATGTCAACAGCAATGACATTTGATTTAGCTTAAAAGGGATATCTCATCACTGCTGCTGTGAGGTCTGTAGCGAAACACCAAAAAGGATGATGATGGTGCAGATAAAGGGTAAAGTAGAAAGATACCGGTGAAGGGCTGAGGTAGATATTGAGCTTTGTAGAGAACTGAGAATGAAGTCATTAAACCGTTCTATTTATTTATTCCTTTAAATAGTACCCATTGCAGAGAACACAGCGACTTCATCTTGTTCTTTTGCCTCTTTGCAGACAATGGGGAAATTCCATTATATATATATTATATGTAGTTAAAATGCAGTATTACTTTTTTTTTTTTTTATTCATGCATACACATTAATGTAAACTCACCAGATAAGTATAGATATTACCATCTTACAGAGAGAGCAAAAGTCTTTGTTTTTTAAGACAGCACAAAATAGAAACACTTGATGACAGCAAACTAAAAAACAAACACAAAGAATTAAAAAAAAAACTAAAAGAAAAATCTTCAGAAATGCATAAAAACTTTGACTGGTGTCACATACTCGTAACTACCATTGAAACTCAACATCTATAGCATGAGCCAAATCATGCATTTGCTCAGTAACTAGTATTCCTCAGTGGCTATCTCGTCACTTAATATAGCCACCAGCACTTAGCACAAACATTCAACACTAATTAAATTCTCCACCGTTCTAAATGTCAGTTACCTAAAAACATCTGTGTAGCTGAACTTGAAAGACTTATGTTAATATTGCCAAACTGACCATAGACCATTCAAAATACCATCACCTGTTTTTCTAACGTGGAAAAATTCTCCAATTTTCTACACGTAGAAAAGTCTGTTATGTGTGTTAAAACAGTCTTTTTCATCGCTATGATTAACTTTCATAATGTGTACGTGTGTGGGCAGCACATACCTATTACTATATTACTTAAGTGACCAATGAATGAACAGTGCAATAACTGCAGTATCCAACAAACACATTTTGTAGCCTATGAGATAATACCTGAGAGACAAAGAAACAAGCAAGTATAGTAGGACTAAAGAAAAAGTATGAATAGAAATAAAGAATAATTTGAAACACGTTTGGATATAAAACTTTTGGAGGCCTAAAAAGAAATTTATATTGATATGTTTCTTATTTAAATACTGTGACATAAAACACAAAGAAATCACACTGTGACATTTTTGTCACACTATTAAACGCCTAAAGAAGCTAGAATTTGTATCTCTCTATTGTCTCCACTAACCAGCAAAGTTGCAGTCTCCGTTTATTTTCTAGTTGCAGTAAAGCTCATTTTTAATCTTTTCAATTTGTGTTCAGAAGATTTCAATTACACGTGTCTGAAATCGTGTGCTCAGACTGCTCTAAATGCTTGGTTTTTCAAAGGTTTTTTTTTTTTTTTTTTTTTTTTTTTTTTTTTTTTTTTTTTTTTTTAGGATAATTTTTTTTTTTTTTATTTTTGGTTTGTTGTGTTTTTGTTTTTGTTTGGTTTTTTTTTTTTTTTTTTTTTGT
>VURO01005855.1:2229-12720 GCA_015108175.1 Pelvicachromis taeniatus
TTGTTCGGTTGGATTTTTGTCATTTTTTTTGTTGTCATTCTTCCACAGAAACAAGCTGTGTCCCAAAACCTAGGCTGCATCCTTCGGAGGATCCGCCCTTTCCAATGTATGGGCGGGGTCCTCCGAAGACCGAGAAGGCCGGAAGTGCAAGGCTTGTGAAATGGGACGGTCTAGCCTTCATATTTGTGTCACCAGCTCTTCCCGCTCTTACCACTTCTCCTTCCCTTACCGCTTTCTCCCCCTCGGTGAAATGATGGATGCTGCTGAAACTCCCGCTCTTTTAACTTGATTGAGCTACAAGAAATCAGTTGTCGTCCTCGCAGACGACTGATTTATCTCCGACTAAGAGAGAACTACCTTCAGGCACAGTGAAAAATACATGTTTTCATTTTTATCCCCTTCAGATCTTTGATGTATGTATTTCAAATCTGTTTACTACCTAATTAAAACTCCGGTGTAGAAGTGAATTTACTTGCTCTTTTACAGTGAATTCGTACATTTTACTTAAGTATAATAATCAAAATAATGTTTTGACACGTAAAATTATTTTTTTAAAAGAAGAACAACAGCAACATTCATTATAATGACAAGAATAAAGCAATTTCAGTTATTTTCCATATGTTCCTTCACCAGACCACACCACTGTACTGCAGTGTCCCAGTCCTGGACAGGTTTTTTAACAATGAGGACACTAGGCCTGATTTTCGTCTGACCAGGGAGTCTCTGAAAGTGCTGCTGAATCTACTTAACCAGCATCGGACACATGGCTGGGGTGCCACAATTGAGGTCCTTGTGTTTCTTTTCTGGCTGGCAAGTGGAGCATCCTATAGAGTCGTCCAGGAACAGGAAAATGTTCCCATCCTGGGAAGGCTGGCCTGGGTCGGTGCATGATTCCAGGGTGCTCCGTGTAACATAGTTAAATAAGGTTCATGTTAAATTCCACTAAATGGGACATTAGCACCACCTACTGTTGCAAATTTCACCCTGCAATAACTATGAAGGGCAAGGAATTCTGGGTAATCTTGAGAATAATGGAGGATTTCCGTAGAGGTAACTAATGTGCAGATACTGTGGACAAAAGAATAATGTTACTAGCTGTAACAGTAATAGATGTTGACCCAGCTATTTTTAGTTAAACATTATTTGCTGTGGGTTATTTCTGCCATCCTTATGTTTGGTTAAATGTTTGTTTATGTGAGCCTTCTTTATCAGTAAAGAGACCCTGGAATATAGTTAGCTAACTCTGATGCCGCCTTTTCACACAAGGCTCATGCTGATTGTCCACAACAATTAAAAGCGTCCTACTTATTGCCCTGTTGTGAATGCAGGTATGTCACACTGCACTACTGTTTAGAGTATGATACACATTGTTTTATGTAAAGCTCTCCTCTTTGTTATTTTGTAATATGTTAATCTCCATGTTCAAAATATGGAACGGGAAACACCATAAAGGAGCTGAATCATAATAAGATATGACAGATTGATTAGTATGATACCCCATTATTGATTTACCTGAATGAGTTACAGTTTGTGATTCTTGAAATAAAGATTGTTGATTCCTATATTGATGTGCACCCCCAGTGGAACTTGGGATGTTGTAAGGCTGGTGTGGGACTGCCCCACTCAGGCTAATGTCTACTGTTCTATTGTTTAATGTTCTTGACCTGTGAAAATCCCCATGTATATGTAATAAGACTAATTGATAGTTCCATTATATAAGAAATACTGTTCGTGTAGAATCATGGCCTTATTTTGATTAGAAAAGAACAAAACATGTTGCCCTGGAGCGAGGGAGACAGGAAGCCAAGGTCATAAAGCTATAGAGGCATAGAATGCAAAGTTTAGGTTTTATGGCTGTGGGGAGGGCGGAGGGAGAGGCGGGGAGTCTATATAGGCCAGTGACATGGTCCACCATTTCAGAGACTGCCAAATTCCCTCTTGGTGACTCTCTCCATTCCGGAACGTAATGATAATGATAAGATAAATAATGGAATAAAGAGATTATTGTTTGAATGTTAAACATAGAGTCTTGGTCTTCCTTCTGCCCCAAAAATCAAACACATCGGGAGAATTCAACAACAGAAATGTAAACTTTTTCAACAAGTTTTTCAATTAAACCAAACAGCCTGTCCATTCTCTCTCCTCTTCTTTCCTCCGTTTCTCTCTGCAGTCTCATGTCCTCTCTGATCAAATCCAACAACTCATCCTCCCTGTCCTTCTTTCTTTTCTCCCTTCTTTGCTGCAGCTCGTCCCCATTCTCCTGCTCTTCCTCATCTTGCACTTGGCTGCCCACTGCTGAACTTGCCCCTGAGAATCCTCATGGATGGAGGCAATCAGGACTGGAGGCCTGGTAGAAGGCCTTTGTCCTAACACCTCATCCATAAGAGCAAACCAGGGCCATGTAACAGCAGTGGGCTTCCCACTCACTCCCTCGCCTGACCCTGGATACTTGCAATCCTAAAGGCAGAGGAAATAAAATGTGGCAATTGACAAGAGTACAGGTTTACATGAAGAAATTGATAACTAGTTAAAAGTCCATATTTAAAATCCATACTTTTTTTTTTTTTTAAATTGCCCCTTTTTTTGGCCTGCACAGGGGTGATTTTTCCCTGCAGGCCCATCTTCTCAAGAATTGCCCTAACAGACAGAAAATAATAGAACATGTCAATCATGTTAATCCCTGAACAGCATCCGCAGCAAAATGTACCAACTAGAAATAAAAGACAGAAAAAGCACTCTCCATTATGCCTACCAGATTAAAAACTGTATACTGTTGCTGTACCTCCAATTCACAGTGACTGACTTTTTAGCACCAGTGAGAAGGTGATCATTGTCCCGCATGAGTTTAATAAACTCAGACAGCTCCCTAAAATAAAACAGGACTTTGGAGTAAATTTTCTATATAATAAAGGTTGGAAAATTTAAGGGAGTCTGAATACTTTCTGTACCCACTGTATATCTTGTCACTTAATATGCAATGATTTAAGCAATGCATTCTCAATTGGCAAATTCTGAACACATTTTAATCACCAGTGTGATTGTTACTTTTCACAATATTTAGTTAATTAGTTTTTGGAGAGCTGGATGTTTCTCTAAAGCACAAAAATCCCCAAAAAGTTGATTCTGTTCATCTGGACGTAGCATTTTCAGTGGGAAAAACATTTCGTGACTCATCCAAGTGACTTCTTCAGTCTCAGCTGACTGCAGGTTTCCCCAATCTTATAAACAGTACATTTGCATGATGACTGAAACTAGCACCACTGAAGGAACAATGGGCTGGGAGGTCAGTTCCTTCATCACTAATCTGCAAATTCTCATGACCATTGATCAACAACCACTGATCAATGACCATTAGTACCATTCACAGAGAGTTGGAGAATGGCTGCAATAACTGTGTTGCATTTTAACCCATTTTGGCAAAGAATTCCTATAGCTTGTACGTCAGATGAGCAAACAGCACGTAAGACGGCTGATTACAGGAACCACCTGAGATTCAGCCTCACATGCCGACAAAACAGGATTGCTCCTAAAAGTCTGCAAATGAGCTTATTAGTTAAGGGCTTCCAGGCAACAAAAAAACTCCAGAAGTCACACCACCAGCTGCTTACTGTCAAGATCCCGTGCCTCACCAGCTGACCCTGTAGTCAGGCCAGATGTTTTGTTATGTTGTCTGTCTCTCTCCCTCTCCCCCCTCTTCTTTGCCGGGGTGGTGCTCATTGCGGGCTCCTGCCTCTGGGGGACCTCCGTCCGGACCCAGCCAAAGTCAAAGCAGTGACAGATTGGCCAGAACCCCCTAATCGGCGCCAGTTGCAGCGATTCCTCAGATGTGCTAATTTCTACAGACATTTCATTTATGAGTTCAGCCGAATCGCTTTACCATTAACACAACTCACCTCTCCTAAGATTCCTTTCCAGTGGGATGACTCTGCCCAAGCAGCCTTCCAGAAACTAAAGGAAGGGTTTGCATCTGCACCCATCCTGGTTCAACCTGACCTCAAGCTCCAGTTTGTAGTTGAAGTGGACGCTTTAGACTCAGGGGGTGGGCGCGGTCCTCTCCCAGCAGAAAGAGGGTAAGCTTCGCCCATGTGCTTTCTTTTCTTGTCGTCTCGCCCCAGCTGAACAGAACTATGACGTGGGGGATCGGGAGCTGCTAGCCATAAAACTGGCCCTGGAGGAATGGAGACACTGGCTGGAGGGCACAGCACAGCCTTTCATCGTCTGGACGGATCACAAGAATCTCGCATACCTGCAGTCAGCTAAAAGACTTAATGCCTGACAAGCCAGGTGGGTCCACTTCTTTACCTGTTTCCACTTCTCCATCACTTACAGGCCCGGTTCTCACAATACCAAGCCCGACGCCCTCTCCAGGCAATTCTCCACCTCTGAGGACCAAACAGATCCGGCACCCATTCTCCCCAGCACCTGCACCGTAGGAAGGATTGCGTGGGAGATCGAAGCTGCCATCCAGGAGGCTCAGCGGGCCGAACCCGACCCCGGAGACCGACCGGCCCAGCGGATGTTCATGCCCCAATCCGTTCAGGCTCAGGTTTTACATTGGGCACACACGGCCAGCTTCACTTGCCACCCTGGTATGCATCGCACACTCACCTTTTTACAGCGCTACTTCTGGTGGCCATCCATGACCCTAGACACTCGAGAATATGTCTCTGCCTGTACAGTCTGCGCACAGAATAAGTCTCCCAACCAACCGCTCGCAGGACACCTCCATCCACTACCCATGCCCTCCAGACCCTGGTCCCACATAGCCCTGGACTTTGTGACTGGATTGCCTCCTTCAGCCGGTAACACCGTAATTCTCACTGTCATTGACCGTTTTTCTGAGGCAGCCCACTTTGTGGCTTTGTCTAAGCTCCCCACAGCCTTGGAGACCGCTCGACTGCTTTTCACCCACGTTTTCCGCCTGCACGGCATTCCAGAAGACATTGTGTCTGACCAGGGACCTCAGTTCACCTCCCGAGTCTGTAAGGAATTCTGCACGGCGCTGGGAGCGAAGGTCAGCCTATCGTCGGGTTATCATCCACAGAGCAACGGTCAGACGGAACGGGCTAACCAGGAGCTGGAGGCTGCTCTGCGCTGTGTCGCCTCCTTCAACCAGGCCATCTGGAGTGAGGAGTTGCCATGGATAGAGTATGCCCACAACAGCATGACAGCTTCTGCCACCGGGCGGTCACCTTTTGAGGTCTTACTGGGCTTCCAGCCACCGTTGTTTCCTGCCATCGAAGGTGAGCACTCTGTCCCTTCTGTAACAACAAATAAACGTGTTGCGATACACAATCGGACTCTCGACACGTTTTGTCCCTGTCAGGACTGAATCCAAGAAGCTGGCTCCAAATTACATTGGCCAGTTTGAGATCTCTGCTCTCATCAACCCGGTTTTCGTGAGACTCAAACTCCCTCGCAACATGAAGATACACAATGTGTTCCATGTCTCCCAACTCAAACCTGTTTGGTCTAGCCCAAATTCACCAGGCAGGATATGAAACGTGGGAGTTTAGCCTTCTTAGACTGTGAGATTTCCATCAGTAATGGGGGCATCTAAAAGCTGATGTGTACGCTAAACCTATGCATACAGATCAGTATTTAAGTTTTGACTCTCATCATCCACTGGAGAACAAACTGGGTGTCATCAGGACACTACAGCATAAAGCGAAAACCATCCCCACAGACACAGCATCCAGGGAAGCAGAAGAACATCACATCAAGAAGGCCCTGAGTAAATGTGGTTATCCCAGCTGGACATTTGTCAAAGGTGGGAAGGCACAGAAAGAAAGCTCCAGCCAATCCAGGAGAGAATTGAAACAAATGAGCGTGCTGTGTGTGCAACAGCATGACAAACCTTAAGTAGTGGTGGTCATAGCTGTTAGCTAACTGGGTAAGGGTGTCATGGATCTGTAGCTCTGTGCACCGTTTTAGGGAACAGATTTAGTTTTAAAGTAAGTTACGGGGCTTTCCCTGCTTCTCTGGAGGACTTATATTTCACTAAAAACTATATAATATGCATATCACATAATTATGGATTATTATAATTATGATATTATGAAAAAACACTGTATTTAAAAAATACACTGAGAAATTGATTGTATTAGATTTATATTTTAAATATGACCAAATGCTGATTTTATGTAATAATGTAAGTATCTACACAGATATGTACAAGTTATATACAAGATATATGCAATATAAAAGAGCTGGTGCAATATAAGGAGCAAGTGATCAGTGCAATATAAGGTGCAACATGATCAGTAGTAGTGGTAGGACTAGAGGTAGGAATGCTGGTTGCTATTATAATTAATACGGTTTGTAAGTAGAAGTAGGAATGTTGGTTGCATTATATTACAATAAATATGATTTATAAATTCAATGAAAATATCTATAAATGTTAACAGCACAGTTAACGTTCAATCAGGGTGGAGATAGGGCATGTTTGACAGCCTGTGGGTCGAACCTTTTACCGAGTCTATTTGTCTTTGATCCGATCGACCTTTAGCGTTTCAGAGTGAAGGTAGAAAAAAAGTGAGTGTCCAGGATGCGAGGGGTCCTTGATGATGATACTCGCGTTCGGGGTTAGGTAAGTGTCAATTACCCGCTTTGCCGCCCTCACCACCCGCTGCAGTTTTCTCTGTAAAACTGCAGCGGGTGGAGTTTCCTCCACAGTACAGCAGTTAAACAGTTAAAGTGTACAGCATTGGTTCAGAAGGCTCTTGATGGTGGAGTTGATTAACAGTTTTTGGTGTAATTGGGCCTGATGCAACTTCCTGAGAAAGTACAGTCTTTGTTGTGCTACCTACCTGCCCTGGAGAGCAACTTCAGTGATAGACTGATTCACCCTCGCTGTGTGAAAGAGATTCCGCAGGTCTTTCCTTCCTGCTGCTGTCAGACTCTACAATGAGCACTGCTAACTCTTCATCCATCTCCTGTAATTACAATGTAAATCAGTTACAATGTAAATCAGTGCAATATACTGTAGTCACCTGGTATTTATTTATAATCCAGTGATGTCCATATACTGTACACACCCATAGACACATATTGTATATACTTAGAGTCTTAGTCATAGTTCTATTTTTTCACCTAGTACTTCTTAAAATATTTTAACTGCTATCTCACATCTTGCTACTTCTGGCTCTCTGCTGTGTACTGTGCTTGCTGTTGCAACAATGCAAATAAAGGTATTCTTATTCTTACCTGGTAGGAAATGTTTGTGGACTCGGGGTCCACTTAAAGCTATGGAACTTAAAGCTTTCTACCCTTTCTACCTCGTCCCCATCAATGTAGAGAGCAGAGTGCTCAGATCAATTACTGTGTTCAGATATAGGTTGTTGTTGTCACACCATCGCTTCAGATGCTGAACTTATAGGCTGAATCATTGTTTTACTCGATCAGTCCCATGATGATGGTGTCATCAGCAAATTTTATAATGGTGTTACTGGTGTGAACAGTCATGGGTAAAAAGTGAGTATAAGAGGGGACTGAGGACACACCCCTGTGGAACGCCTACATTCAGAATGAGGGTGGAGGAGGTGTGCTCTCTCATCCTGACGTTCTGGGGTCTATCGCTCAGGAAGTCCAATATCCAGGTGCACAAAGAGCTGCTGAGTCCTAAGTTGCTTAGTTTTTTAACCAGTTTGTGGGGTTGAACTGTACTGAAGGCGGAACTGAAGTCCACAAACAGCATTCTCATGTATGTGTTACTATTGTCAAGATATGTGAGGGTTGTGTGTAGAGCTGTTATCATGGCATCCTCTGTCGACCTGTTTGACATACAGATTGGTATGCATTGAGATCTGCAGGAATGTCAGCCTCAATGTGTGACATGATAATTTTCTCAAAACATTTGTTAATTTTGGGCGTTAAAGCAACTTTGTCCAGTCCAGCTGCTCATCATGTTCTTCTTGGGGACTGGAACGATGGTGGCTGACTTGCAGTAAAGCAGGATGGTACAGACTGTAGTAATGAGAGGTTGAAGATGGTGGTGAAAACCTCTGCTAGTTGGTCTGCACATGTTTTAAGCACTCTTCCTGATACACCATCAGGACCAGCTGCTTTCCTCGCATGACTCTGGGCAGTGTGGTTCTGACCTGATGCTGCTCCAGATGGATGGGGGCGTCGTCCCTCTATGAAGTAGCAGGATAGGTGCTGGTGTCACTGTCTTGTTAGTAGAAGCAGGCGAAGAACTAGTTTAGGTTGTCATCTTACCTGATGTCAGGATAGTTTGTTTCTATGCGATTGTCTTTGTAGCCAGTGAGTGTCTTGATCCCCTGCCACATGTTTCTGGTGTTGTTTGTGTTAAAATGTTCCTTGCTGCGCTGTTTGTATTTGCACCTGGCATTTTTAATGCCCTTATAGGCTTGTTGGTCTCCTGATTTGAAGGCATTGTCACACACTCTTAGTAGAGCTCGCACCTCGCTGTTGAGCCATGGCTTCTGGTTTGGCAACACTTTGTTGTTGCTACACTCTCAGTACAGAAGATGATGTATGAGAGTACTCCAAGTCTGTACTTTCTGCAAATATAGCCCCAACTCGTCTTATCAGAACAGTCTTGTAGGCCTGTGCTGGCTTCTGCGGTCCACGTTCATACTATTTTTACATATGGTCTTTGTCTTTGAATTAGAGGGGTTAGTTAACCCTCAATAAGCAGGGATGAGGGACAGAGAGAGATGATCAGAGATTCCAAGATGAGGCAGGGGGGGACTTTATAAGCATCTGGAATGTTGGTATAGACCTGGTCCAGTGTGTTATTTTCCCTCGTTGGAGGGAAACAGTTTTTAAAGAATCCAGGCAGGACAGATTTCAGGTTTGCATGATTAAAATCTCCTCCCAGCACACAGCACAGTCCAGGTGCGTTGTTAGTTGTCTATTAATAGAGCGCTGGAGCAGATCCATGGCTAACTTAGCACTAGCTTGCGGTGGCACATAAACTGCTATTATTATGACCGCTGTGAGCTCTCTCTGCAAATAGAAATGTTTACACTGTACCATCATATACTCTATGTCCAGACAGCAGTGGACGACTTTAACTGTGGTGTTGGTACACCGGTTATTATTCATAGTGTAATGATTGTTAAGGGTTATTCATCTGTGACTGTTCTGTACACTGCTGCGGGTTCTTTAAGGGACATATTGGGAGGGGCTGCAGGAAGGGGAGTATTGTTGTGTTGTTGTTGTTGCCCGGTGTTAGAGTGAGAGGAAGTTGGGCTAGGAACTTTCCCTGGAGTCAGCAGCCCAGTTGTATGACCTTACTTTAATAAAGTGTGACAAAACCCAAACGTCTGGTGATTGGAGTTCAGGTGAACATTACATTGGTGTCAGAAGTGAACTGGTGATTCAGTGAAACCCAGACGCCTGTGATTGTGCTAGCGACGCTGATCGTCGAGTCCCGAGGATGTTGCCAGACAAGATTAAGAGAAAGTCGCAGGAGGGAGACGCTCGTCCACGCTCATCTGCACTCTGCGTGCACTCTCAGCAGAGTGCACGCACGACCTGTTATGTTCTCAGCAGACAGTCGCAGCTGAGGCTGCGACTGTCTGCTGAGGCTGGCTTTCCTCAAGGTTTGGCTAGACTCGAGGGCTTTTCGCGCCATGACCGCAGTTTTGGCGGGACGGAATTGACGTCGCAGGCTGCGCCGTCACGTGATGTAAACAAACATGGCGGCGCACTTGGACTGCAAGCGGCAGCATCGGTGAAAACACCTAAGTTCAACAGCAAGACGCCATGGGAGGTGTTTATTGCACAGTTTGAACTGTTAGCTGTCGCAGCTGGCTGGTCTGAGGAGCTTAAAGCTCTTCAATTGGCTCTGTGCCTGGGTAAGGATGCTGCTGTATGCCTGCTCCTGCTGAGCGAGGAGGAGAAGAGAGACTATAGTGCCCTCGTTGGGGCACTTCAGAGACGGTTTGGACAGTACAACCAGCCGGTGCTGCTGAGGTGAGAGTTCCACAACAGACGCAGACTGCCTGGGGAGCCCCTTCGTATTCTGGCTCATGAAGTGGAGTGCCTTTGCAGGAGGGCTTATGACAACATGCCAGCTTCAGTGCAGATGGAGCTAGCTTGGGACCAGTTCCTGCAGGCCCTCAGCCCTAAAGAGCTCCGTATGCAGACACAGCTTGCTCGACCAGCTACACTCAGTGCAGCCCTGGAGTTAGCGTTGGAGAGGGAGATGCTGGCAGGATCCTCTGGGGGAGCTGATGACTCGTGTGTGGTGAGAGCTGTGTCAACACCTGTGGAGCAGATGGAGAGGCCGGGGGGCCTGTGCACTACGATCCAGGCAGCTACTCTGCGGCCACCATCCCCTCGGGCAGGTTTACGGCGTCGACCGCAAAGCTGCTGGGGATGTCGGACACCTCATCAGGCAGTGCCCCAAACTTGCAGCGGTGCAGGGAAACGCCCGTAGGCCCGTGTAGGTGGGGATACATGGGCCGGAGAGTCTGACACCCCCTCACCACCCCTATTACCTCCCAGTGCAGTCATTGCTGT
>VURO01005861.1:7519-22833 GCA_015108175.1 Pelvicachromis taeniatus
CGCCGAAAAGGAAAAAAAAAAAAACAACACAAAAGACAAAAACAACAACAAAAAAAACACAAAAAAAACAAAAAAAAAAACACCAACAAACAAAAAAAAAAAAAAAACAAAAAAAAACAACCCCCCCCCCCCCCCCCCAGCACCCCAGAGTCTTGAATCCAAACTGAGAGCTGATTCCACAAGAGAACAGGCTGACAGTGAAGGGTCTGCCTCCCATTCTACTTTTAAATACTGTGGGTAGCACAAGTAAGCCACCAGTTTGAGAATGAAGGGCTCTGTTGGGGACTGATTACTCAAGATGTAATAAAAAAGGATTGAGCGAGATTTTAAAATGAATTCTGGATATAACAGGGAGCCGATAAAGAGAAGCCAATATGGGAGAAATATGCTCTCTCTTTCTTGTCCCTGTGAATTCTTTTGCTGCAGCATTCTGGGTCAACTGAAGGCTTCTCATGGTGTTTTGAGGACAGTCCAATAATAAAGAAATTATTAAATGAATTATTATTAAAAATATTCAAGCCTAGAAGCCCCCTCATGAATTACTACCTTTTGCTTTTTGAAACTGTATTCACAGTCTCTATAAGGATGGGGTTATGGGGGCATGACAGCACTGCAGTGTGGCATGTAAGACTTCAACAACCTGGCACCTGGATAGTCAAGTTTTCATGATTTCATATATTTAGCCACATTTCTAGAAATGAGAGCTGTTCCATCCAAAGTGGGATGAATCTCATCTCTAAAAACAAGGCCAGGTTTTCCCCATAAAGTTAAAATAAAATAATAAGCTACTGGACATTTCCAACAACTCATTCTGCACAAAGTGCTTTAGAAACTAAAATGCAGGTCAAATACGTAAAATGCATGACAATGAAGCAAATAAAAATATAAAGGAGACAGAATTATACAACAAGACAATAAAGACCACTAGAAACAACAATGATGAAGGCTGGTAAAAAAAAAAATGCTTTGAGTCAACATGTGCTAAAAGCCTGTCCATAAAGATGTGTCTTCAGTAGAGATTTAAAATGTTCCAATGTTTGTACAGATCTAATATTTAGCGGGACCTGCCACAAAAAAGGCTCTGTTGCCATGAGATTTAGTTTAGAATGGAATGGATAACATTAGTTTTGAACTAGACCTCATGGTTCTTTCTGGAGCATGAATAGTTAGGAGCTCATGTAGGTACAAAGGGGCTCAGCTGTTTAGTGGTTTATAAATAAAATGTCACATTTTAAACTGTGTCCTATAAGGATCAGGAAGTCATTGTAGAGAGGCCAACACTGGAATTATGTGCTCCTTCTGTTTCATACCAGTCAACAGATGAGCAGATGCATTTTGGACCAACTAGAGACAATAAATAGAGGACTGATCCAAACCAAAGTACAGAGAGTTGCAGGAGTCTGGATTGCAGGAAAGTGTTAATGCAGGAATCTGCAATAAGACCTAAAAAGCTAGGTTGGACTACTGCACTCACTTGCCTACACAGTTTAAAGGAAGTATGTAGGCACGTTAAACAGAAGGAGCAAAAAACTAGAACACAGAAAATGCTAAATAACTAAGGAGCTAGGAATACTTGAGACAAATCAAAACCAAGAGATTAGCAAAGACACATCATGAAATCAAGGATTAATAATACAAACCAGAAAACACTGGGTCACCGACCCAGACAACAATATTCAATTATATATCTCTTTTAAGCCCCAAGATACTTCTAAGCTGCAGATCTTAAATAGGTCCTTAGACTCCGTTAAAAGTTGGATGGCTAACAACTTTCTCCAACTTAACAAAGATAAAAATGGAAGTCCTTGTTTCTGCCCCGGACAAATTTATGCCTAGTGTAATGAAAGCCATTGACCGCCTTGTATCATTTGTTAAGTCGCCTGTCAGGAATCTTGGCATAAGTTTTGAGTCACTTGTGTTCACTTTCATTAAAAAAAAAAAACAACCCCTGTCCTGTCTGGCAGTAGCAAGCAGAATTATGGTCTGAATGCTTTGTTGTGCCAAACACAGTTGCTTTTCCAAGAGGAGCACCGTCAACTCTATGTAGGGTCCTCTTGTTAATGTTTTTACTTTACTTCTTATTCATGTAATTATCTTTGTGAATAATATGCTGGAGGGGGCCAGGTTGGTAAAGACAGATGAAAGTGGAGGAATGGAATGGCTAAAGAAAAGGAAAAGAAAGAAAGAGGGGGGGCTTGGAATGAAACAAACAGACATCCTTGCTCTCCAACTGCTGCATCTGTAACAAAACACACTTGAACAATACAAAGCACCTGAAAGCAACAAGCAGTGGGGAGGAGAGAGGGCAAACCCTCCACCCTTAATAACATGTCCCAGAGGGACTGAGGCTCAACCACAGACCTAGCCACACATGCACACACACACAGAAAATGCACAAAGACACACATCTTTCCATATCCATATGCACCCACCCTCTGAAGCGTGGATAGTACTATCAGTTCTTAAATTTAGATAACCTTAGTTCCCTGACTCTAATAAACCTTTGTCTCTGTGTTAGATGTGCTCCTGCTGTGCTACTTCCTGTTTAATTCTGGTTGCTTTTGTCACTTTCCCCTTGTGTTTAGTTTTACTTCCTTTATCCTCTGTGATTACCTTTGGCCATGTTTGTTTCTTCACCCATCTCCCTTTCCCTGATTATCTTTGTATATTTAAACCCTCAGTTTGCTTGCAATTACTGTTGTTGTGTTTGACTGTTTGACTCTCATGGGATTTCCTTGTCAATCTCCTCGATTTAACACATGCACTCATTTATTGCATAATATCTAAAATAATTGTGTTCATTCTCTTCCGCTTATCCAAATCAGTGTTATGGGGGAGATGGAGTCTATCCCAGCTATAGGGCAAGAGGCAGGGTACACCCTGGGGAGGTTGCAAGTCTGTTGCAGGGCTAACACATAGACACAGATAACCATTTGCATTCACATTCACATCTATGGGCAATTTGGGATCACCAGTTAACCTAACCCCCACTAACTGCATGTCCTTGGACTGTGGCAGGAAGCTGGAGTACCCATGCAAACACGAGGAGAACATGCAAACTTCACACAGAAAGCCCCCAGTCAGATGGTGGGGTTGAACTTCTTGCTGTGAGGCAACGATGCTAACCACTGTGCCACCATGCTCCCCCTTAAATAATTTTGGTTGTCTTAATTTACAAATATAACTTAATACAATATGTAAGAAAACACATAATACATTTGCATATTGCTTCACGCAGCCATGACATTTAGCACTGATTCAGATTGACTACACCTTTAATGGTGAGCAGTATATGGAGAGAATGGTGGTGAGAGAAGTAAAGAAAGGGAAGTTCAAAACATAATTGGACTTTTCTGTGTTTTCTCTTCCTGTCTGGATTAGAGGGGAGAGTAAGGCAGGATTTGGGACACATGGTAATTATCCCATCTGAGATCCCATCTGAGATCCCCTTCTTGTCCCCAGCCTATTTTTTTAAACCTCCCTCGCCCTCTCAGCTTAAGCAGGATTGTCTTTCTCTGTTTCAGCGTCTCTGAGGTCGCTAAAAACAAGCTTGGATTTTGTGTCACAACAACAAAGGATTTCAAATGAAGAGGCAGATATGTTTTAACTGTCTCTGAGAGGACCAAGGTTGTTCTGGAACCTTCAGATTTTCAGGAATGCTTAACTTTAGGGCTTTCTGGGGTTGTGTCACTTCTCCTATGATGTGAAAAATCTATTGTCTAATATCAATTTTGTCTTTTTAACTGGTGGTAAGCTCTGGAAGCAACACAGATATGTTGTAGTACTTTAGCCAATCACAATAATCCAATAAGTCCTCTGTAAGTTTTGAGATGGGGCCTCCATAGAAGGAACTATGAAGGTACAAAGCAAATGCAGAACACAAAGGCTAATAAAGTAAACTCTGCTCTACATTGTCCTCATTCATTAAGTGCTTTACAAACCCCAAAATTACAACTAATATGGATTCTCCTGTTTCAATTAAGCTAGTTAACAACAATATTCTGCTTAAGAGACAGGGAGTGAAAGTGGATAGTATATCTTTGTTTCTTTTTTAACATAAAACTCATTGTTGCAAAAAGAACACAAAAGTGACTCTCTTAGACTGCTTTTTAGTTTTACTGTCCTTGTTTTCCACAAGTGATGCCATCTTCTGTAGACAGCATTGAACATGTTCTAAAACATTTAAATGCATACTTCCTAAATCCATCTTCATTGACACTGTTCTATTCTATTCTATTCTATTCTATTCTATTCTATTCTATGACAGTTTTTTAAGCAGGCCTCAATAGGGTAAGTTATCATTAAAACATGTACAACACAGCAACACAGATATGTTGTGGTACTCTAGCCAATCACAATAATCCAATAAGTCCTCTGTAAGTTTTGAGATGGGGCCTCCAACTTGTACAAAGCAAATGCAGAACACAAAGGCTAATAAAGTAAACTCTGAAAAAGTGAGGAAATCTTTAGAGATTTAGTTAGCATCATTTACACAACAATATAGACCAGGGGCCTGTACCACAAAGCAGGATTTTAGTTTTCCAGGTAACTTTTGATATACCTAACTATTTGTGTACATTAGGTTTTATATGTGTAGCCTAAGTCTACCTTACTGAAACCACAGAATGAAACACAGACTACACATTCTGGTATTAAAAGAATAGACATGGATTAATTTGGTGATTTAGAAAATGTATAAAACTTTGTAACAGTTCATTTTAATCTGCATATCCCTTTTACACTGCTACACTGCTAATAATAGACTTTAAAAAAATAACCCTTCCTATGTTCTCTGCAGAGGTCTGAGGGATTTTCCAGGAATGGTTACATTATTTCCTGGAAAATTGATTGGTCGTTAGGTGGTAATTTCATATCTCATGATCCAAGACTTTTAGGAAAACATTCTGTGGACTGACAAGACAAAAGCTGAAGTTTTTGGAAGGGTTGACTCTTATTACATCTGGCATAAAACTAAGACAACATTTCTTGAAAAGTACATCACACCAACACAAATGGTGGCAGTAATATGATGATCTGGGGCTGCTTGTCTGGTTGTGAATGACTTGCTGCATGGAACCAGGAATGCTGGGTTCTAGCAGACAATTCTGAAGGTAAACATCCAGCCTTCAGTTTCTGGCATAAAGCTCAAGCACACTTGGGTTATGCAGCACGAAAGTGATCCACAAAACATCAGAAAGTCGAACTATGAATGGGTCAAAAAATACAGAAGAAAACTGCTAAAAACTTAATTCAGTCTTAGTGGTAAATATTGCCATGTAATAGAGAAACTTCTCACAGTCTGATCAAAAATGACAAGTCAATAATACAGACAAAACAAAGGAGCTAAAGGAACATACTAGACATTACACCTGAGTCTTACGGATCCAAATGTTGAGATGAACAAACCCCAAGAGAGAGCCTTTATCTTGCTGAGCAAACTAGGCTTTAGTAGGTATTATAACTCTGCAATACTGTGAGTTTTCAACCCTTCCAAAGAAACTTAAAAAACAGGCATTTCCTAAAAGCGGTATCTCTCCACAAATGGAGAGATAAATAAATCATTATTGGAGAGATGAATGCAAATATCCATCTGTCTGTAATTAGTTTTTAAGCATAGGACTTTTTTATTGAGTGCTAGCTCAATAAAATGTCTGTTTGCCATCATTGCATTGCATAAAAAGGGCTTCATAGGCAAGGGTATTGTTGCTACTAAGATTGCACCCAAATCAACAACTTATTGGATCATCAAGAACTTGAAGGCAAGCGGTTCAATTGTTGTGAAGAAGGCTTCAGGGCACCAAAGAAAGTCCAACAAGTACCAGGACGGTCAGCTGTGGGCAGAATCATCTTTAGGAGACAGGCATGTGTGAGTGCGAAGGCGAAGACTTTTGGAAGATGGGCTGGTGTCAAGAGGGGCAGCAAAGAAGCCACTTCTCTCCAAACACCAAAGAAGGACTCATCCAGGCTGGAAAAACTAATCAGGAAGGTTGGCTCTATGGTTGGCATGAAGCTGGACACTCTGGTGACAGCAGAGCAGAGGACAGTAATGAAACTGCTGGACATTATGGACAATGCTGGGCATCCTCTGCATTTGGCCATAAACAACTACAGGAGTCTGTTCAGTGACAGGTTGCTTCTCCAAAAGTCTAAGACCAACAGGCTTAACAACTCCTTTGTCCCACATGCCATCAGACTGTTTAACTCCTCCCAGGAGGTGAGAGGGAGGGGAGACAGGAGGACAAAGGAGGGCAGGGACAACTAAGTTGTGGTGTTTGTCTATATTGCACATTTCAACTACTATCAATCTTGCAAAGTGACAATGTGCAGTAAACAATGTGCAATAGACTTTTGGCTGACTACATCTCATTAATGAGAACATTTCATTGCTATATATTTATATATTCTGTATTTATGCTTATATTCATATTCTCATATTCCCTTTTACTTTAGGGGGGCTATACCCAACGGCTATCCTGAGGTACCCTTTAGCACGGTACCGTGTCTACACTCTGCTCCACGGGGAGCAGTGTAGAGACGGTACCATCCTCAGGGGTACCTGAGGGGAAGCAGTTCAGTGGATTCAAACCCCTGGCGATGAGGCGAGCACTCTACCTACTGAGCTACCTCCTCCTGAAGTTGGCATTTGAAAAGTTGTTGAAGCAAAATGGCCAGCTGAAGTGTCCTCAAAAGTGCTTGTTGTTCAACTGTGAAAAATTGGCAGAAATTTTAGAAAAGCACTTCAAAGTTCTACAATTTAGCAGGAGGAGGAGATAGCTCAGTAGGTAGAGTGCTTGCCTCATGATCAATTCCAGGTTTAGTGGAATTGAAGGTTCAATTCCACTTCCCCTGAGCAAGGTGCCACTCTAAGCTCACTACATAGCACGCATTTTACGAAAAATCATAATGATGCAAGCGCAAACTTGAAGAGGGATTAGAAGATATGAAAAAGCTAAATTAATTAAATAATTAATAAATAGCCCAATAATTAGAGAACATTTTAAAGTTTGAATGGTGATTCTACATGAAAGTATGTGGAAGTAGTGTAGTTTCAAAAACAAGCAAGTTTTAGCAGAATTGTGAAAGTTTCCCATTCATTTCAATGGGAAAAAATTGCATAAAAAGCAAATAAAAAGCATAACAGTTATTATTACCAAAAGATATAGCTGGAATTAGCAGAAATAGCAGAATAGTTTAAAATTTGAATGGTGAAAATAGCACAAAAGCTGTGGGACTAGTTAAAGTCCAAAAAATGGAGCAACTAGAATAAAGTATAAGGAACCAGAAAAATGTGCATTTCCTGCAAAAATGCTGTGTGAATGCTTGCAATGCTGAAACTGTTTGCTTGCAGAAATACTGTATTATAGCACAGGTACTATGATTTAGCAGATACACTAAATTTTGCACACTATAACATAGCAGACATAACAAAGCAGTAGTGTTTAGTCAAAATACTTCAATATAGCAGAAGTACTACAACGTAGCAAAAGGAGGAGAAGATAGCTCAGTAGGTAGAGTGGAAGGTCAGGGGATCGAAATACCAAAAGAATAGTTTAAAATTTGAATGGTGAAAACAGCTCTACAAGCATTCACACAATAAGAAAGGAATATTGTGACAAACAGCTTTTGAAAGGCTGCACCAGCTTTTATGATATGCAGGAAATCTAAATAACAGTTTATTAACATTCCTGTGTAAAAGTTGACAAGTTTTTTTTTTACATTTAATAATCACCTCCATCTTCCCCTGGAAGAAATGTGAATACAAGTTGCAGAAGTGAACAACTGCTTTCTGTAGCTAAAGGTAAACTTGACCTCACTTAGCTTTGAAAATATCGTGGCACATGCATGTATGACTGTCACAGTCCATAAGGCCTCTCCGACTGACTTCACTAGGTTTGGCTTCCATCTGTCTCTTTGTCTTTGTTTTGTTCTCTCCTCTCTCCTCTGTCTGTGCTGCTGTTATTGTCTGTGCTCGTGGGCTCGACACACCTGAGGTAATCACCTACCTGTGACTGATGATGCCATCACTGCCACTAGTTAAGGTAGTGACTTGATGCCATTCTTTGCTGGAGTGTTGAACTACACAGTTTGTGAAACCCTGGTGTTTCCCTCTGCAAAGAGTTCCCCTGGATTCCTTTTCCTGGAGTGTGATGAGCCTGCCCTGAGTTTTGAGAGTGTTCTGGTGTTGGATAACCAGGTGTTTGGATTCCCTGGATCCCTTAGGAAATATTTTCCCCCAATGCATTGGGTATAGCTTTGTTGGTGAATCACTATACACAAACACACTAAACACTGACTTCTTTGAGTCCATAATTGAGTTCACGCCACTCAGTAGCCGCGGCAGCTGTTCAGGACTTGTTGATTTCACAAGATGGCTATAGAGTTTCCTCCTGCCTGATGCCATGTTCAGTTTAATCTTCTCCTTCTGAACAACCTTATAATACAGTATATACACATTATATAATAAAAAGGTATTCTGGCAAATTCAGTGTCTCATGTATTAAAGTTCAATGAGCACGGGTGGAAATATCATAATTTTGGAACTATTTGATGGTCCGGCCACCCATTTAGTCCGTCAACCCTTCCATATAGCCAACTCAAACAGAACAATCCTTGTTCAGTTTAGAAATGGACAACCCCCTAACTCTTATTTTAAAAGAACTCTAGTCCATAGAGTAGCAACATAGTAGTTGCTGACTGACAGGCTGGCTCTAGCCAGTAAAGGCTCTGTTATTTAGCCTGCTATGCCTATTGAGTTTAGAGAATAATTAGTTAAAACCTCCAAAAACTTTTCAGAGGTTTCTTGCATATTTATGTTCCTAGTGGTTCTCTTGCTTTACCAAAGTTGACAATGACAGGAGATGTTTTTCCTACAATATTAGCTCAACCATGTAGCACAGTGCTGCTGTGACTCTGATTTCTCCCCTGCTGCTGCACCTGAACCAGCTGACTGACACTCCCATTTATTTCCTCATTCATAAAATTGCGGTCAAAGTTCAGAAGAAGAAGCCCAGTTAGTTAAGCCCATAGTCCCCTCTAAACTGCTTTATTTCTTGCAACTGATGCATATGATTTGTGCCAGATCACATCTGAACACCACAGGAACTTCAGATTTCAACACAGATGGTAGATTGGTATGTTCTGGAAATGGCATAAATGTATGTGTTATCAACTCAATAAATCTTGAAAAATAAGGTTTAAATCTTATTTTTCTGGTGAAAATTTGTGACTGTCAGATTTATGACTAATCTGACCCATGATCCAAGCCTCATCACTCTCATCGCTCAGACTATACTGACTCTATTCAGGTCAAGTCTTTTGAACAGTAGTTCAGATTTGAACAGTAGTTCAAAAGAACTAACTCCAAGCACTTTGCAACCTGTTCTCTAATGTTTGCCTTTTCGGTTGGTTTGTATATATCCCTCTTAATTATATATATCTTTCCTGCGGTTGTACTATTTATATTTAATTTCTACACAGTTGGTGTGTAGCACCCACAATTTTGTTGTTGTACATGTACAATGACAATAAAGGGCTATTCTATTTCTAGTGTATGAAAAAACAACAACAAAAAAACCCACATCTAAACATTTTTGGAATTAGGGATGTATTCAATTAAAAATATAAAAATATAAAATACAGTAGAATTAAATTGTTATCCTTATGCTCATACTTAAAACTACAGTTTTAAGTATGATCATAAGGATAACAATTTAAACAGTGTCACTGTAGTGACAGTTTTTCTTGCTTGCTTCTGATACACAAGCACACACAGTACCAACCTGCTAGACCAGTTGAACAGATCATTCAGCCCTTAAACCACAAACCTATAACTGGACACACCCATCTTATTTTTCCCCTGTTTCTGTCTTTGATTCAGTGTATTTCTCACATCCTCACGAGTTAACTTATGCCTGATGCTCCAGGACTTTATAGTAACGACAGGGGAAATAATTTTTTGGCAGTGCGGATAAGAGTCTTTCAGCAGGTACTGAGAAGAATATGAATGGTACTCATCAATAATTAACATTTACTGTAATCATTGTAATTTCAAGTTATTAATCTGTTTGAACTCATCCACTAATGTGTGTTGTGTTGTAAACATTTTCTTTGTGTTCTGAATTAAAACAAGCTGACTGAAGAACAGAACAAGCACAATGCCAGACAGCAAAACCAACGACATAATGGCTGGCAAAACGTGGTCACTTTATTTTCAGCACTTGGTAGTTTCACCTGCCCTAGTCAGATACACCTATCTAGTCAATGTGCTGAATTTGGCAGCAAAAAAGATTTATTAAAAACAACATTTTGACACATTAAATGTTTATTTGAAGTTACAAACCAGTCATGAGTTTATATGTGAATTTATCAAATCTTTTTGTTTTGTTAAGGACTAGAAGTACATGAGAGGAAGTTCTTGTGTTAGAGGGCCATACAATACATACACTTTGCACTAATCTGCAGTGACATACCACGTGTTAAGAATGTATCTTGAGGTCTTCTGTGAACAGATTTAGACATTTGTACACAGTCATTTCACAACCATTCACACCTTTATTCATGGGACTCTAAGCATGTCCTGTGAGCTTGTTCTTAGAACGTTTGTGATTTACAACCTTTACACACCATCAAACTGTCCTAACCAGTCAACAGAAATCCTCGTGTGAGTGGACATCTGCAAGAATACAAAGTTCATAGTCTTTAGCTAGCTGCAGTTGTGAAGAGTAATGAAGATCTATAAAATGAAGTTAAGCATGAGCTCAATAGTAAATTTCAAAACAAATCTGTGCTTAAACCATGTATACAAATCGCTCTTCCTCGTGGAACTCCATTGTTCATTTTTTTCAGTTTTAAATTTGCCTTGATTTGTTTTTTAAAATGGTAAAGCCTTTTTCTTATAAGAAATTTACCAGCATTGCAATTTACTCTAGGAGGAGTGCTAATTTATACTGTTTCCCTTGTCTTTACAGTATGGGTTCAAACCAGAGCAGTGACAAGCTTCACTGTAATCGCTATCTCAATGGGCAGGGTCCTCCATCGCTGGTTCAACAAGGTCCTTCAAAAATACATACACCTATTTTTGAATGCCTGGTATGATTTCTTATTTACTAGTAGATAATTCCACTGAAAATCTGCTTCTGTCTGTCCAGCTACTGAACAGGTAAATGGAAAGTTTGGTACACTAAGTGGCTGCCAACCAGATGGTCAAATGACCTGGGAAGTTCTCAACAAAAACCTACCTGGATTTCCTAATGATGAAACCCTGAAGATTAAATTCTCATTCCTGGGAGGAAAACAGACTGTAAGCTTAGCTGACACTACACCACACTTTTCTTTAAAGTCAGCTACAGTGGATCTGCTGACAGCTATATGTGGCATATCTAATATGTACTAAGGCCTACTATTTGAGATAGCTAATGAGGTTGAGCAGAGGGCGTCCACTAGTTTCAAGGTTGGTAGTTTGACTCCAGGCTTCTTCAGTCTGTATGGTAAAGTTAATAATAATAACAATAACAATTAAAAAACAGTCAAACACTTCTGATGAACTCTCTTACTAGGTAAGTGACATTGTTTAAAATGATTAAAACACAATGTACAGCACATAAAACACAAGAAAACATTGGGATGTGGCACGATCCCAAATTGCAGGGTCAAAAAGATATTTTTAAAAATTGTTCAAAGAGAAAGAAAAACAATAACCAGAGTAAGACGTCCGACTACAGCATATCCACAGCATTCTTATCAGAAAGAAACTGGTGAACTGGTTGGTCAGGTTAGTGAGTCACAGTTGATGGAAAGAGAAAACTTTAAAAAAGAGCAGCACATACTTTGATTTGAAGAAAGAGACTTGTAAACACCACTCATTAAATGCATATATGAGGTTGAGACAAAAACTAGTTTTAATAATGTTTTTTGCATTATAGTATCTGCTGTTATTGTAAATGTTCCCACAGACTCTTAACTACTAGCTAACACCACTCCAAGGCTAGCCTAATACTGTTAAACAGATTACAGGAATGTTGCTTCTGTTGCAATGTTTTATTTTTTATTTCTCATCCTCCTAAGGACAATTTGTGAAAAAATTGTGCAATATTATATGTCATAATAAATTAAAAGATAATTAAAACAAAAAAATCCAATCCCAAAACATTAAAATTTTCAAAATGATAATCTGATACAAAGAGAGTTATAAAGCAAATTAGTAAATATTACTTTTGAAAATAAAATATTAACTAACAACTATATACCATACTCAAAGCTTATTTATGGGTCATTGGATTTTTTAAATTGCATTTACAATAACTGAAAAGTTTTTTTTAAAATGTCTCCTTGCTTAAACTGTCTGGGACATAAACTTTCTTTTGAACTCTCTGTGATGCTTATGGGCCAGTGTTGATGCTAAAATGTGACCAAGCCAGCAGAGAAAAGCCTGTGTAGGTATTTATTTCATAAAGGAGTGGCTTTAGGGTTTCCAAATCTTTGACGTCAACTTTTTTGGAACAAAATGAGATTCTTCGTGTTACACATACTTTCAGCATCAATCTACTGCTAAAATTTTGTTATTTGGAGTTATTGAAAAAAGCAAGTAAAAACAAACTGTGTTAGAAGTCTTTCCGTCTGTGGGAGCAGTCTACGTGTTATCATATCCCAACGCGTAACATACCGAAGATTTGTCACGTCCCAAAGCGTCCCATAGGAACGTGAAATGTAACCTTCCGCGTCCCTATGATACACGCCGGATTGTGGATGGAATATTTAATTGCCTTGTTACTCTTGAGTAGCTGTTAAGTGTTTTTTGTGGAGCACCATTTGATTGATTTTGCAGCATTTGGAGTCTTAGCAGAGTACATACATACTTCAGAATTCATCCTCCTACTATCAACAGTCAGATTATCAGTATACACTAGTGACCCAGTTCCTTTAATAAATGATGTGGTAAAGTTTCTGTATACTCTTCCTATTATTCTCAAACAAGTTAATCTTCATTTCATATCTCCCAATATTTTTTTTTCCCAGAAATAGGTAGTTGTTTTCTAGATGTTTTCTGGCATTACGAATTGTTTTCTGTTCCAGAAAGAGCGTTAAGTTCAGCTCTCGTTCAGTTAGAGTGGTAACCTGCCACTGAACCTGAACCTAACCTGTTCAGTGGCAGGCTCCTCTCTACCTGCTGCATCTTAACCAGCTGACTAACACTCCCATTCACTTCCCTCAACATAAAGTGGCTATCAAAGCACACAGAAAAGCAAATTAAGTTTATGTTTTTACAAAAACTGAAATCCCCAATTAACGTTAGTTTGCCATTTTCTGTACTTAATATGAATTCTTTTACAGTGATTCACTGAGACAGGGATTACATTGACAGTGATAATGTGAGACTGTTAGTTTCCCTGCACTGTTAACATTTAATGTATGCTACACATTGATCAATGATCAGTCATTTCTTATATTATAAGCGGTCACATTGAAAAATGTGCATGACAGTTGGATCTTGGAGGTGACGTGACTATTTAACTTTAAACCCAAAGTTATGATAAGCTATGTAACACATCAGTTTATATATTAACACTGTTTCTCCATATATATATATATATATATTGCTTTTTTGTTTTGCTTCTCTCAGGTTACAGCTAAATAAAGATTTGTGCCTAAACAGATTAAATTTACTCTTTTCTTCCCTCCTCTCTTTAAAGATAACGATAAAGATACATTTATTAAAGATAAATATCACTTAAATATTTACTGTCTACATACTTTGGACCTTTGCATTAAAATAGAAGCTCTGCTCTTTATTTATGCATTGCCATGGTGAATCGTAGCATCAGAGCTCCATTGATGATGGCTTTCTTTTTACACACACACACACACACACACACACACACACACACACACACACACACACACACACGTATTTATATCCTGCTGGGGACATCTCATTGACATAATGCTTTTCCTAGCCATCAAAAATTAATGGCTAACCCTCACCCTTACCCTAAAAATAACCTAATTGTAACCCTGACACTAAACCACGTTTTGAGTGTGAAAAATGCCTTCAACCCCATGGGGACTGGGATTTTGGTCCCCACGAGGGCTGTCAGTCCCCACGACAATAGTAAACTTCCAATTTTTGGTCCCGACAAAGATGTATATACCCGTCCACACACACACACTTAGCTCAGGGTGAACATTCTCAGAACCGACTGAACTTAATCTGGATCAGCTGTTCTGAAACAGGAAACAGAGTTGTTCTGAGTTAATTAACTCAGAGTTTGTTTTTAAATTCAGTTTGATGAACATGTTTCTTGGAATACCGCTCTGTTCTTGAGTGGCAGCAGTTGTTTACATCTTGTGGGAAACATTTAAATACAGCTGCATTTAAATACAGTTAAAATCTCACCTTGGGAGAGATTGTTTACATTCATTGTTTACCTGTGGGTTTTATAGTCTGCTATTAAATGAAACCTCAGAACTCTTGCTTAAAAGGCTTAGGCGACGAATGTTGTCAAAGAGGATTGATCACTAAAATTATTTTTTAATAAAGAATTAGCAAAGTACTAAGCTAAAGACTAAATAATTTTGTTAACGTTTATTACAGTTTTATATATTTAATGAAGTCTAAAAGTATGATCACTTAAGTACAGTGTGGTTAGACTTAAGCACATGATTGAATGAACTTACTTAGGATATGCTCTAAACATATCTTCCTATAGGAGAAGCACCCTCACCCTGGACAGAATTATGCTGGAGGAATACTCCATGCTTACCTGCCTGACAACAGCCAAGGCAGGAAGGTTCTTGATCTGCTGAATGAGGCATTTTACCAGAAGCTTCTGTTTAGAATAGCCACAAATAAAGATGGAGAGGACATGATCACTACAGCTTCAATTCCACTAAAAATACAGTCAGAAGGTGAAAACATATTGTAAGTATACTATAGCAGACTTGGTTTGAAAGCCTCAATGCTTATCCCTTTTAATTGTGCAGTTCTTTGGTCAAGCCTTGTTTTTAAATGTGCTTAGAAAAAAATTGACTTGACTTGACTTGAAGTGAACAAGCAAACAAACAAACACATTTACAATTGTGTGTTAGAAACTGAATTTGTTGATGGCAGATGGCCATCCTCCCTTCAGCCTGGTTATGCTGGAGGTTTCTTCCTGTTAAAAGGGAGTTTTTCCTTCCCATTGTTGCCAAAGTGCTTGCCCATAGGGAGTCATATGATTGTTGGGTTTTTCCTCTGTATGTATTATTGTACATACAGAGTACCTTACCTTACAAAAGGTAAGGTACTGTTGTTGTGATTTTGCGATATATATATATCC
>VURO01005864.1:6749-26726 GCA_015108175.1 Pelvicachromis taeniatus
AGCACTGTATGATTAAGATTTTAGACACATCTAACAAGACTTCCAGGATTTTGTCATTTTAAAAACCTCTGTCCACAACCTGCTGAGTTCTCTCATAAGCGACAATTTTTGTCACCCTCCCCATCAAAGTTAATATATATCAATTGGATATACAATTACACACACACATATAACAGTAATGTACACTCAAACTGAACAAGACTCGGTCATAAGCGTCCATCTCCATACCTTCTGACTTCCCCCATCGAGTCTTTTTGCTCTTTTTTCTTCTGCAGCTGAGAGAGATATGCCTTTATCCGGGCGTTGCAGGTAAACACGTTCTTGGAAGCATTTAGTACCTGTTCCCTCTTACTGCAAGCGAGCAGCAGCTTGTAGGCCCCCTCTCGCATTCGCATCTCAAAGTCAAGTTTCTCCTGTATGTTAGTCGTCTTTGTGGACAGACAGACAAGAATGAACGAGTGTCAAAAAAAGAACAGACTGGCAACTTTTCTATGATATTTTCTATTGTGTTAGTGCATCAGATGACAAAAGCTTGGACATGAGTGGCTTCAGAAAAGTTTTTCACTAGTTATGCACTTTTTTCATAGGAAATTGCTTTTTTGATTACCAGAATTCTCTTTCAGTCTATTAGTCCACTTCACATTGTGTACCTTGTAAAGCACTCAGTGGTTTGGCCCCCTTTGACTTCCTCGGAGTTAATAGCCCAATTAGACCTTTCAGGTCATCAGGTGCAGATCTTTTTAACTGTTCCCAGAATGGGACAGAAGTGTGCTGAGGGTGCTTTCAGTTACTGTGGTGATGTTCTTTGGAACAAGCTACCTGAGGACAATTACAACTAGGTCTACGTTCAAAAACAAACTTAAAACCTTTATTGTCATGGGCTCACACTTAACAGCTCTGTGTGTGGGCACGTGTGTTTGAGTGTGTGTGTGTGATTTTCTTGTTTTTATTGCCTTAAGACACAGCAGACCTACATTTTTTTTTAAAATATTTTTACCTTATATGGCTTTTGTTTCTTTTTCTTAAAGAAAAGCAGTTGTTGAAGAAAATCCACGGTCACTGTGGCATCAGCAGAACTAAATCTGATCACAAGTGGGCCACACCAGTCATTATTTCATGGTATTTTCTCATTAATTTTTATTTTTACTTATTGATTTTTTTCTTATTCTTTTAGTTTAGTTTCCGTTAGTTTGCAGAGTGAGGTTTAGTGTTTCAGTTTAGCGATTATTGCTTGTTTAGTTTTAGTTTGTGTTAGTTTTGGTCTTTCTATTTATTGTTTTTATGAGGGCATATGTTAGATGAAAGATCTAGAATCTTTCATCTAGATCAGCTCATGTATTACAATAAAAACTGATTCAGAACTTTATCAAAGCAGCTAACTCAGTCTTGTAGACATCCAGAGTCTCGATAAACACGGCCACCAATCTCTTTTTATCAAACTAATACTAAAACTAAGGATATGTCCTCTTTTTAAAAAAAATTTTTATTAGTTGTCCAAGATCACAAAAATGTTTCAGCTCTTTTAAAAAAAATTTTTTTAAAAAGATAACTAAAATGTTTTATCCAAAATGTTTTAACGAAAACCTTGGATCACACCAATACAATTATGGCATAATAAGCAACAGTTATCTCAATGTCAATAAATATTCACATCTGTTGAACCATCCAGTTTTAGAAAACGTGGATCCACAAATGCAGAAAACCTTTAGAGGAAAAGTATTTAGAATTAAACAACTATAGAATGCTCAAATAATTTATCAATATTTAGAAGTACTTTTAACTTTTCATACATTTACATTCTTTTGAGAAATCTGGAATCTCAATATTAAGTGCATTTTTGTGAAAAACTGACTTCCCTTCAATTTTTGAACCTTTTGGCGGGCTGGTAATCATTTGACACCCGTGCTCTAGCCCCACTAGTAACTACCATCCCAGTTAAGATCGTGATGTTTCAAATTACCGTACTTGAAAGCTTGAAATCACAAACTCAAGACCAACCTTTCGGTGACGTAATGATGCATGCATGAGGGGGGTTAAATGGTAATGCCAGCTGAATGAGATTAATAAGATTATGTCTCGTGTGGCAGTTTTAATAGCAAAGATGTAGCATGGAAATGTACGAATGGCGTTTCTAAAAGCACAAAACAAGTGAAAGCAGACATATTCTAACTAAATGAAGTTTGATGATGTCTGATATAATCGCATATAACACAAACATCATCATTCTCCACATCACAATCAACAAAATGCACCTGTAGCTTCTTAGAAATCTGTCGTATGTGCAACAAATTCATATCCTCTACTATCTGGAGAGTGTCGTTCAGAAGACTAGGGCGCGGTTGCATGCTCTTTGCCTGCAGGGAGATTTGTTGGAGCAGTATTAGAAGGAAGCAAACATACAACGGTGATGCAGCGTACACGGATCTGGTTTCAAGGAGGTGAATGTTGACAAAAGGGGCACTACCCCGAACTAGCTTTGCCCCGGAGGGCTGAATTCCAGCTTGAGAAGGGCGTTAGCAAGTCAAGTCGCAGCGCTATGTTATTAAAGTCCTGTGAATTAAAAACATCAGCATTAGCGTGACTGACGTGCACTTTGCACCCACCCCAGTGGGTAAAGCATACAAAACAATCACTATCGTACTGCCCATACCTCTGTTTGTAGGAATAAGGTACTCTGTCGTATTTTCTTTCGTTTAATCTCCATATCCACCGCGGAGCCGGCCAAAAACAACGACCTGGAGCTCCCACTTTTCTTGGAAGTTTGAACGTCCCGCGGATCGTCCATGTTCTCTGTCCATTCGCTAACAGCAGCCGCACCAGCAGCGCATTCCTGCTCCTGCTGCCAACGGCCGGGGACGGTTCGATTTCTGTTATCGAACCTCCCGGAAATGAAATGTCCCTTCGTGTAAACATCAAATAAACCCATCAAAAAGCTTAAAAGTGCACTGTTCTCTCAGCGCATTTAATATAATATCAAATGAATAAGAATTAGGGTATAAAATGTAACCAATACGTAAAGCTACGATTTAATAAACTGCTGTAGTCACCAGGTCGCGCTAGATCAAGCCTTAAAATTAAAACAAAATTAAACTCTAACTTACAAATGTCCTCTGCAATCGAAATAATTGTATTATTAGTAAATAATAAAAAATAATATTTTAACAATAATACATTATAAGGTACAGTCCAAAAATAAACATGAAAAAAATGTTCCGCTTTTCCCGGCGGCACTGCCATACATAAAAACGAGTGCCTTTACGTCAACAGGGAGAGGACGTCATTGCGTCAGTGTGTCAGACAAAACAGGGCTGAACCGTTTTCGAGTTTGAATTTTTAGACGGTATAAAATCATAAACAGTATCAGATAACATATATTTTATTATTTAATTAATCTGAAAATGTATTTTAAATATTATACTTTAATACATACAAACACGCAATTAATTAACAGGCTGTAATGCTCATTTAAATGTATAATTCTCACGTTTATCCAATGACCATTCCCATTTTGAGCTCACATTTTTGAAGCACAACAAATATGACGTTTTTATATGTTACTGCCATTTAATCGACCTCTGCAATTTCACTTTTTTTTTTTTAAAAAGCGGTGGATGTTTTTCTTGTAGTGCCACATCCCTAATTAGTTTTATAATCTCTAGTAATTTGGTTCCTGGATATCATGCAGCAGGTACAGCCTTCATTATTAGCATGACCTCTGCACAGTCCAGTTGGTGGTACTGTAACAAAAGACCCCGGAACGTAACCAGTGTGAGTCCAGGAAACCCGCCCACCCGGTTCTGGCTGACATCGCTTCTGGTTGAGTTGGAAGCATCCACGGTTGCAGTTGTGGACGCAGGCGCTGCTGAGGATGAACTCCGTCAAGCTAGGCAGAGAAAATCCAGTAACACAGGAAATGACATCAGCTTTTAAAAATAAAACGCAGGATTTTGAATTTTAGACGAGGTTTCACATGCAGCGTAATCCCCTGAGTCACTCAGTACACAGTGATGTCAGCTACTTTACCATCTGTAGAGCGTTGTTAGTCTCAGCGACTGCCCTACAATAATCCATATCTGTCTTTATTCATAGACTCTAAAGTTTTATTTCACACTGTAGTCCCACAGTTTGAATCAGAAACTAGTCTACAATTGAACCTGCATCTGACCCATCTATAACTGGAAAAAGTGATTTGTAAATGTTACAGGCATGTGCTGAAATGCATTTATTCCTAACAGGATGCAAGAACTTGGAATTTTATTGGGAAAGTGCTATAATGATTTAAAGCTTTAAAATGACTTGTCATTTATTTCTTACTTATATTTTTAAGTCATTTAATCTATGATATCAGTATTTATCTCTATAATGTTTTTAGTAGCATTGGGTATAGGGTACAGTAGTTCCATAAATATGGTATAACTGTAGATACAAGTTTCTTGGACACAATACAATGGACACAATCTTGGCTTTATAAGTTAGAACATTATATTGAACTTTTTAGTTGAAACTCATAAGAGACAGACTTTGGTTGAACCTCTGGTTTAACTCGAGTGATCATGAGATTATATTTGTGCACATGGTTCTAAATATCAAGCTTTTTTCACTATCAAATACATAAATGAATAAGGCATTTAAAACTTTCTGGTGTGACAGCCTTTAAACTGTGAAAGTCACACAGCTTGCAGTTGGGGGGCAACCTTCTAATCATCTTTTCACGTGCATTGTGCCAAGCTGCTTTGAGAGCTCAATGAGTAAGATCTGTCAAGCACTGATGATACTATTGTTGAATTCGGGGTGCTGAGCTGTGAAACGATTCCCTGGAATCAGAAGCCTTCATCAGATAAAGGATGTCTGCCTTGTCCTATTGTAGAGTCCCCACAACAGTGTCTCCAGGAGACACCGTGAAACAGGCACACTGGAGAAAAAAAATATCTGTGCTGATGTTGCTTCTTGTCTTTCTGAATCTACTACACAACTGCTGGACAATGGTTTCCCCCAGATTCTTCTCAACTTCTTTCCTTTTTTCCCTTTTTGTCTCCCTATGTTAACCATTCCAGATTGCATAGGGGATGCGTGTATCACAAACTCAGAAGATCTTAAGGCCATACTTGACAGGCTTGTTTGGCAGTGACACAATCACTTGGGATGAATGGCTTTCTGAATGTTGAATGAATGCTGTCGCTTAGTTCTTACAGTGTAAAACACTCTTTTCGATCCATAAAATACTTATTCCCCATGGCCACAGTTGACAAGAATCAGTGGTTCTCATGAAATTCCACAGGATATGACTGCAGGTCATTTTTGACCCACTTATAAAAGTTTGGGGTAGTAATACAAAAAGTAAAATGTTGTAAAATGTGCAAAAGGTAAGTTAAAAATGTAAACGTGTGAGATTAAAAATATGTTTTTTGAGGAATAGCTGGAATATGACATCATTACAACTTTTCATTACAAAGATATTCCAAGAAAAAAACCTTACTGGGTAATTTTGACCCACTTATGCATCTAAGGGTTAAAGGGAACACTACTTAAACATGATTGCAAACAGAGATCCATCCAGTGAGAATGTGTGTGAATGTTCGCTAGAAAGCACTAAATCATAATTTTTATTACCATGCATTCTGTACATTCTTAGAACTTTTTCAAACTATTCTTTTTGCAGAACTAAAACATCACAATCACACCACATCACAAAAATCAAAATAGAAAAATTGCTATCTACCATGAAAGCTCTTTTCCACCACTGAAAAAAAACCATTATATATATTATACATTATATATCAAAATCTCAGGTTTTTTGAGAAAAAATAATCTGAAATGATGACTTATGAATAGCAATAAAAAAAAACAAACTAAAATTCCTTTTGGCGGAAGCAAAACTTAAAACAGCGACGACTCAACTCGAAAATCCGAGCATCCTGTTGTCTTTTTGACTTTTATTCTGAAACTTCTGACCGGAGGCACTGATTGGTCTAGTTGCCACTTTGACGCCTCTTTCAGGATGTTAGTCCGCTCGCCGCTGTTTTGCAGGGAGTCAGAGCTTATTGCTGAGCAACGGAGGGAGAGAAGGCCACCGCATAGAACCAGACTGAACTGCAGCAACGGCAGGGCTGGGCTCCACACGCAGTCACAGAGCAACAAACATCTTTAAGGAAGGGGTATGTGTGGAGTGTACTTGATTTTTTTTTTCTTAGCGAACCGTATTTAATAAATAGCCCGTAGTATGGTTTTAGCTAGGTGGTTGACCGTTACTCACGTGAAGTTTGCGGCACACAAAAAAATAGGAAGAGTCGCTTTTCATTTCCTTCACATCCACTGATTTCCTGCACATCCACTGATTTCAGTTTCCTCCTTCAGTGAGCTCATAGAAAATTCCCCCGGATTTTCAAACCATTAAATCTCTATTAAATCTGGGTAAATTTAGGAAACAAAAAACACTCCTGCTCTTGTAACGACTAAACAGACTGATCTGACTCCCTCTTGGCTAACGGGATGGCTACTATTGTCAGCAGCAGCATGACAAGCCTACCCTGCTCCACCTTTGTAAGCCGCACAGACTATAGCCACTTTGCTGCCCTGGTAAAAACACCGGTCACATACTGCTTCACTCCAGATAAATATTATTGTTTACTACTGACCTGATTTTATCCAGTAGTTGCATCCTTTTGTAGGCAGACAGTGGCTAATCGAGACAAGATGCACATCAATGAAGGTCGGTCACACTGAACGCTTTGTTTATCTTAGTGGAAACATGCTACCCCCGGGGTCTTCTTTTAGTCTGTATTGTCTAAGAGGTAGATTTTATGGACAGGTTTTGCTCCAAGTAAGGCAGCTGCCGAGTGTTTTCCGATAACGGAAACTCCTCTTCTTCTGTGTGGAGGCTTTGTTTTCGTGGGGCAGATGTAGCTGGCCTGCATGCATCCGCTCTCTTTGTGTTGAGTTGATTTTTTTTTTTGCTGTCATCATCACTATAGCTGTAAAACTTTTGAAAATAGCAGCAAATGTTTTAGTTTAAATGCCATATGGTAATTTGATAGCTCTCGCAGGCTGTTCATAAGCAAATGGTTCTTGATGCTACAAATCGATGTAAAAATATTGTAATTATTGTTTAATTACTGTTACCAATTTAGCCCAAATGCTAAAGGAAGATGCATATCAATCAAAGCCTCACAACTGTTCAAAACATTTAAAATTGATATTTATATTGACAGCATGAGAAGCAGTTTTATTTTATTTAATCAGCTATATTATGGCCTTTAATTTCATCCAGCACTCAAAGGTGCTGGTGAGAGTCACTTGCAGCTCTGGTCTTAGTTTATAACCCAATTAGATGTTCTTTGAGCGCTACGTGTTTCACATCAGTGTGTCTTGCTAGTCTCCTCCCTCAGCTGTAAGAATTCAAATTTCTTGGGTTTGAGCCAAAAGAATGTGCAGAAAATACCATCCAATTTCCAAGTTTTGCTCCTTTCCTTTTTTCTCCCATTTTTCCCCCTTCTTCCTGTGTTCTCCCCACAAATGTGGCTGCCAGCAGGGTTGTTGGCTCCACTGGCGGTTGCATTTTTAAAAACTGTGTCAGTGTCACAGGACGGTTGCTGCACTCTCGGAGAGGAAGCAGCAACTCTGGCTGAAGCTAAACTACGGCCCAGCCTGACTACAGAGATGTCGTTACACTTAAAACATAGCTTTTATTGAGTTTTACTTTTCCTCAGACAGAAAATCCAGAAGCTTCTCGCAGTAATTCGACTATCAGTGCTGTTTGATCAACTCACATTTAGTGTGCACTGCTCTAAGTTACCATACTCATTGAAATCCTGCGTTTTCACCCTGATATTCTTTCTCAGCATCTTAACTCAACCTGCTGGTCAAAGAGTAATTTGTATGCATGTAGTATATCCTTCAGTAATATTTTCAATTCGAGTTTCAAGTTGGGGACATTTTTGGAGACTGTTATTCAGCCTGCCCACGGCCATTGTGTATAGTAGGAAGTTTAGGAAGTGAGTTCATTTTACTTCAGTGGCCCGGGAGTGTTATGTTTGACAGAAAACAAGCCAGTCTTGAACTTGGTATCTGATTGTATTCAGTTTTATTTAAAAGTTTTGTAATTTGGAGCCTGTCGCTAAAAATAGAAGTGCTCTGCCAGAGTAAAAACGTTAAAAGGGTTATGAGAGTCACATAGCCTTGCCTGGTAAAGCTCATCCTTGCGTGTGGTGTCAGAGGGAAAAACAAGAGAGGTGAATAGCGAAGTCTGTGGTTAGAAATTGGGAGAGACAGCACAGTAGAACAGACAAAATACCCAAAAACAAGCATGGAGCAATTTATATATACAATCATCAGCCTCTCCCTTGTTATGGAACATCAAGGGTGTGTCTGATTTAAAATTTTAAAAAAAGTCATTTAACCTCTCACAGAAAGAGAAATGACACATCTGTTTTGGGGTGTAACATACTCCCCTCTGAGTTTCCTTCATTTGATACTTCTTTCCACTAGATATCAATCTTATATTTGAACCTGTTCTATTCTCATCTTTCCCTCTGCCAACTCCTGATTGTCCTGTTATGCTTACGTTTGTGGTTTTTTTCCCTCCTAAGTGCAAGAGTGAGAGAGGTCACTATTTTTATTTGCTACTGGAGCTATAGCTACAACCAGGATAAATGTTGGCACCATAATCAAAGTGGCAGGGTTGGCCAAATACTAATGTTCCTGTTAAAGGGCCATGGGTTAGTCGTTATCTGCTCAGCAGGGGCTATGCAGGGCCATTAGAGCAGTCATCAGACCAAAGGTATATTTGAAATGACTGCAGTATGTTTTTTTTTTATGTAAATGGAGTTTGTATGTTGTACCCTCTTGATGCTAAAATTGATATAAAAAAAAAAATAGCTACATGAATAATCATTTAAAAGTTTCAGTTTTTTGTAATTAAATATTTATTTCTGGAATTTTGATACGTAATTCGTGTTTTTTTTGTTCATTTACAATTTATTTTTCTTATTCCCTATTAAAAAGCTGCCTCCAGACCTTGTTTCTGAAAAATGGTAGTGTACCCATTCTCCAGAGAATGAGTCACATGAAAATGACTATGCCTAAGGGCACGTGCATCATTAACTCTCTTGGATTATTAATAATCTCTTTTTCAACATATCTATATTACTGTAAGGATTGCCCAGGGTTCTGATGTTCCTCCTTACACTCAACATGAATAATACTCTGTGTTTTTTTGTTTTTCCCATTAATCCTGTTCTCCACATTTTATAAAGGTTAAATTTCCATAAGTAGGTCTATAGTTAATTTTGAACACAAGGGTCACCAAGCATGTGGTGGGTTTATGTCTATGTCTAAGGCCAGAGTGTGCTGGGGTGTGTTTGGTAACAACAATGAAGCAGTCAGGATGGATGCTGGCTAAATGTTTGCTTGTTTGTTCCTCTTGCCGACAGCTCATGTGGTGTGTGTGTGTGTGTGTGTGTGTGGCTGCTTTTCTACACCATATGGTCTATTCTGCTGCATTGGACAGTTTTTTTTTCACCCACATGCTGCATGTAAAAGCCACATCAACTACACATAAAGCCATAGCTGCACATGCACACCCAAGTTTCTGCTGACTTACACTGCCCATAATGATTTATTATGTCCTGCCACGGTGCTATGATTCTGTCACATTAGATTAATGTGGGTATATAGTCTATTTTTGAACCAGGAAAGATGTGTAAAAACACATTTACTTTTCTTTATTAACCACAGTGGTAAAAGATGGTTTTGAAACCAGTTATTCTGGCAGTTCAAGGTTGTCAGCTAATGCTACGAATCAGAGCAAATTAACAGACTAATAGAATATTAGGATTTCTCTCACCAAACTTTTTGGATGGACTTTACCACCTAACATGCCAGTGTTGCACACGTTTTTTGCACTTGTAGGTTGCTGTTGATATTAAAGGCGAGCCAATTTGATATGGTAGTTCAATGTATTTTTAAAATGTATATATTCATGTAATTGAAGTAGTGGGCAATCACCTTGCTCTGATTTTGACAGGCAGCAGCCTGCAGTACCTCGTGCTTTCCTGCCAGAAACTGACTAGTCACTGTCCTACCGTCTCTCCAGTCAATCTTTTATCTCTCAGTTAGATGCAGTGTAACTTCACCATGATGGTAGTCCTCCTTCTGCTTTGGAGATATGCTGCAAGCTGACTACTTTAACCACAACCAGCTAATGGTGTGCTGGTTTATGTGCATCTTTACTGAGCTCACTAAAACTGCAGATAAAGAACAAGGGCTACACTCACAGCAAGGCAGGGTGATCCCTAGGATGATAAACTCACTGGAGAGGCAGTTGATTACTGTGGAGTTATATTAAGTATTTATATTAATATTTACATTTTTTATTTAAGAAAGCATGGGTATGGCCTTTAATAAAATTTAAACTGTGCGGGCAAAACATGCAGTAACATAAATACCGTATATCTTCCAATAGTAGCCCTGGTGTTTATTTAAAAAATTATTCGGCTGGCCCGGCGTTTAAAAGAGACCGGCTCTTATTCCCTTATTACCTTTTTGACTTCCTTCCTTCCTTGATAGCATCCAATGACAAAGCATTTTTGACACGAAAAGTTATTTGTCGTATGATTTACTGTAGGAGGGCAGTAGCCCAGATGGTACGAAAAGAGTAGTAGCGTACGGAAAAGGCGGTGGGTCATTGGAGATTGGCATTTACAGACTGGCGCTTAAAGGAGACCGGCTACTATTGGAGACCGATGTCTGTTTGTCTGACATGTTTTCAAACCCGGCGTTTATTAGAAATGGGCGTCAATAAGAGACAGGCCACTACTAGCAGATATATGGTAGTTTTCTTCTTTTGTTGAAATTAGAACTTTTAGCTTCACCTGTTAAAAAAAAAAAAGATGATAAATGAAGATTAAGGCAATATAGTCAAATATTAAAGAATTCTTAAAAATATTAAGAAAAGTCTTACATACTAATACATACTTATGCTTTTGTTCGATATATAATTCAGTTTGAGATTAAATGGAATATTAAACACTTGTTTACTTTAGATGTGTGTGTGTGTGTGTGTGTGTGTGTGTGTGTGTGTGTGTGTGTGTGTGTCTGTGTGTGTCTGTGTGTGTCTGTGTGTGTCTGTGTGTGTGTGTCTAAAAGATCCTCATTTGGCTCAGTCCTTTTTTTTTTGGCTCTTGCTGCTTAAGCAGGGTTTGGATATTGGAAGAGCATCCTTGGCTGGAATACACACTGTCAGACTGCATTCAGCCTTTTTATGATGATAAACCCAAAGTACAGTTATGTTTATCATGGATGTCAAAATCTACTCTGTAGAATCCCGCTTTATATCAGACTGTGAGGAGGTCCCTTTTAACATAATTTGGAAAGGCAGTGTTTTGATTTTACTGGCTATTCTTCCTTTATTATGAGAAGGTAAAGCAGGCCAACATCATGTCACAAGGAATAAAAATATCATTGAATGCTATCTCTGAGTCAGCCATATCGTCTTCCTTTGTGTTCTCTTAAGAACATTTTTGATGTACCATGTCATTTAATTATTCTTAAATAGAAACTAATGTATTTACTGGTTGCCTTTGTTATCCAAACTGCTAGAACTTAGTGCTTTGGACCGATACCGATATACTAATTTCTCTTGCATTAGACATACCCTAAAAATGTTTGACAGCAGTGTCATACTCATGTATTAGAATTGTGCATTATATTCTGTGCAACACAATATAACTTGGTTTCTAGAGCTGTTCCATTCATTGTTTTTGTCAGTGTTGAGATCGCAACTAATTAATCCAATTTTGTACTAGAGTTTGGAAAAAATTGTTTTTCTAAAAGAGGATTTGTTGGTACTTTTATTTTAATTATATAAATATAAATTGAAAACATAAATACATGTGCACTAAATCTGCCATTGCCTGGCAGGGAATGAATTTGAAAGGAGTGGATTTTTGCTAAAAAAAACAACAAAATAAGAGCATTATCGTGAAACAACATGCTCTACAGTTATTTTATTTCAATGATCTTGTTTTAAAAATCATTGAATGTGAACTCTGTTAAATCCAAGTGTTCATTCATTGGAAAGTTTTTAAAAGGATATAAAAAAAAAATATTTTTCCCCAAGAGCAACAAAACATACCTCATATTATCGACAGAATCTTTTTTCTTGTGGGAACTGTGTGGTATATTATTATATCACAATAAGAGCTGGGATACTCCTTTTGTCTTGTTTTTAGAAGAACAATAGATTGTAGTCCTCCGCTGCACACTTCCATGTCTGTATGTATGTAGTCGACTCGGCCATTGGGGGATAGAAAAGCCTTTGTGTGGTTGTCTGAAGGTTACCATCTCGTCTTGAGTCTGTTCCCCTGGTTTGTTGTTTACACCCCTCAGGGTCCTTTGGACTCTTGGCACAAAAACATCACTGAGCTTGCAAGACTGATTCAGCGTCTCTGACCTATTATTTATTGACATCGATCGGAAAGCCCTCACAGATCTTTTATTGGTATTATTGAAAGAATAGGCTGTTTGTTTTGTCTGCCAGTATACTTTTCTTTTATTGGTTTTATACCTTCAAGGTACTCCAGAACATCACATACCACTTTTGCTTTCTCTTTTGAAGCTACAATATTGGTTATACTATCAGTCAGAGTGACCAGAGTTTAATTTAGTCCAGCTACTGCTCTGTTCTTTGTCTGTTTAGCCTAAGGGCCTGTAAGTGCTGAAGCTACTGTAACTACTGACTGCTGTTTATATTCGGACAATAAGCCTTGGCTGTTGTAAACATTAGATGCATTGTCTCATGTCTGCCAGACAAAGACCAACCAGACATGAAAAATCAGAGCAACAAGTGCCTGAAAGGTTTTTAAAATTTAATTACTACTTTGATTGATCTCAGTGAATAAGGAGCAAATGTGACAATTATTATCCATCCATTCACTAATCCATTTTCAGGTTCACCTCGGGTGCTGGAGCCTATCCCAGCTGACTTAGGGCGAGAGGCAGGGTACACCCTGGACAGCTCGCCAGTCTGTCGCAGGGCTAACACATAGACATAGACAACCATTCACACCTATGGACAATTTAGAGTTTCCAAATAACCTATCCCCACTAACTGCATGTTTTTTGGACTGTGGGAGGAAGCCGGAGTCCCCGGAGAGAACCCATGCAAACACGGGGAGAACAGTGCTAACCACCATGCCAAAGTGCTGCCCTTATTATTATTATCATTATTATTATCATTATTATTGTTATTGTATTTTATTTAACTGCTGTCAGATCCACATACAGACTATAAATGCAGGCATGCAACCACGCCCTTAGAAGTGCTAAGTTTGGCTCTTATCATAAGACCATGTGGAAATTAGTGTGATGAAAGAATGAGTTGTCTCTGTGCTCGTCCCATCTCTTTCCCCCTTGTCCTCTCCCTCTTACTGTCTGTCGCTTCGGTTTGCCTAGCATGTATATGTGTGTGATGTCTCTGTGTGTGATGTCGTGCGAGTCAGCTGTCATTGTTGTGGCAGTTGATGTGACATCTGGAAAGTTAGAGAGAAAAGTAGATGAGTGTTTTCTAATGGTTACCCAGCTGTTGCGTCATCCTGGGACACACACTCCAGCCAGATGCTACGTGGAGAGCAGCAGGCCAGTAAGACAAAAAAAAAAAAAAAAAAAAATCATATTAGGCGATGCCAGTAAATAAACTGGTGCTCACTGACATCACTTCCTGCCGCCCTTGAGCCAGCGTTTATGATTGGGTAATTCATGTCAAAGGAGGAGGTTTGAATTGTTGAAAAGATGAAAGGCTGTTTGTGTAACTTTTTCTAGACCAAAATAAATACAGCTGTAAGTTCAGTTAAATCGGATTTTCCAAAAGTTGGTGAACAGCCTTGCTGTAGATAACAAATTTTTTTAATTCATCTCAGCCCTTAAAAAATGACCTCATTGTGCTCTGGATGCAAAGATGAGTGTCTGCAACGAGAAGTGCTGCACATGCTTCCTGTATCTCCTCTGTTATCTCAGTCATCTTAGAATAATCCTGCTGTTTCAGTCCTTGTGCGTGCGTGTGAGAGATTGAGTGTGTTGTAGATAGTACAAGTGCAGGTCGGGGTTGGGAAATTTCTTTCAAAACCCATGAGTCACTGGTCCTCCTTATTAGCCCCAGTAGAAAATGCTGCTGAAAATGTGGAGTGGAGATGTTAACTACACCTCCACTCCAGTGTTTACATATTTAAACAGTGTATTTAAATATGTAAACACTGAAATATTTTCTGCTATGACTTACACATTAGTGCTTCTTGAATTGCCCATGCAATACCTTAAATTGCATGATATGTCAGACTAGCAGTCCAAAACACTTTTCTAACATGTCTAGTATATTTTTTTGTTATTTGGATGCACTCGCACTCACCCTTTTTATTATAGAGACTGTAAAGACCACATGCAGAACTGATAATATTTCCCTCTCAGCTATGTGTCCTTCTTCAGGCCTACCACTGCATTCCTCCATCTGTGCCATTTCTTTCATGTGTAACAGTGAGAAGATTTTTTCTTTTTAATGGCACCATAAAGGAGGCTGGTATGAATTGCATCCAGACTATTTAACCACATTCTCATTAGGCTTGCATTCTGATGTGAGTGTGCAGTGGTTTTTGAGACAGGCAGCTCTGTGATGCTTTAGTTACAGTCAAATAGGAAACCACAAACAATTATAGTGCAATGGCAACTCTGTTGCTGGGTTTGGTTGCACTAGTGGTGCATCCAAACACCATCTCTGTCAATTATCTGTAATATCTGCCACATAATGTTCACATGTACCAGCAGCTTTGTGAATACAAATTGTGCCACTAGCCAAGCAGGTGATGCATGCAACATAAGCAGAACATCATGAGTTGGAATCCGATCATTAGCTCTTGTGCTGGGTTTAATATATGATAATAATGTTATTTATTTTGCAGATGGGAAAAAATTTTTTCTCAAAGATATTAGATTGAAGCAATGAAAAAAACCCCAGATACACACAGAATTGTTATACAACAAGAAAGTAGCTTTCACAATGATTGCTTAAACTGAAATACTAGAATACAGATTGAAGATGTGAACATTTTAAATGGGTTTAGTTTTATTTTAACGTCACAGTTAATGTGAGATTATTACACTAAAATAAAAGGCAGAGAAGTTATGTAATTATTAAACCTTAGCAACATGAATTAGATGGGTCTCAAGTGAAACCTTTTGCAAGTGACCGATACAAGCTGTGCAAATCACTTTATATGTGGTTGGGGGTACTTATGTTTGCTCCTGATAATTACATGTGAAAATGCAGAGAAATCATATGTCCGATTTATTGATTTGTGAATGTAATCACTGTTGTCAAAATGTGACATCTTGAAAAGTGCTTCTTTCTATAGCAGTGTGTTGCAGCACATTACTTGTATTAGAGTACCTACCAAGTTTCTAAAATTTCCTATTAAATCTTTCACTCAGCATGTAAAGCTGTCAGATATTCAGAGTGGATACTGGGATGAAAACTGATCTGTTTTAAATCAGAGACAGCTGCTGATACAGTCCTATTCCAATCCCATATTTCCTGCAGTGTCATGCAACAACTGAGGTGTGCAGCTGATTAAAACTTTACCCAAGAGATTATTGAGTTGGTATACTAAGTACTTAAGAGGTCAAGTGAGCAAGAGCTTAGCTCAATAATCTTTAATTCCCACTCTGATGGGCTTTTCTTGGCACTTTCTACGCACGACAGAGAGCTCCAGTTATTTGAGTGCCACTTCAAATTAATGTCAAAAACTTGAAAACTTATTTTAATTTGAAATAATTACTTAGGAAATGTTTTAGAACCGTCCAAACCCTGATACAACATTAGTTACAGCTAGTTTAGTTTAAAATGTCCCATGTTTTACACAGTGTTATTTATTCAGACAGGAACAGTCACTCAAGTTGTTGCTTAAACTAACCTCTAGCATGCTCAATCAGTTTAAAAATAGGTATTGAAGTCAGCAGCCCATTGGTTAGAGCTCCTTAATGCTATAGTTTCAGGCCCAGGCAGTTAGAAAGTAAGAGTGACTGGCTTTGACCTCGTTTTTAGCTCATCTGAAGGAGAGCAAGGGGAGGAGGGAGGCAGGAGGGAAAATAAATGTCCTGATGGGCCGGCCAGCCAACAAATCTACATCACTTCCTCCTCTAACATCTGGCAGTGATCAAGGCAGGCAGAGAGAAGGAGAGAGAGGATGTATCTTACTGGCTAGCCCAGTGTTCATTTCCAGGCGTAGACAGAGGCATCACATTGCAAGACCGCCCACTCAATCTCATTCCCCCTATGAGCAAAACAAAATGAAGATGGAAAGAGTTGTGAAAGAGTTTTTCTCAGTTCATCTCTGACGTCTTCATGGTCTTTTCTATCATATGAGTTTACAAATTTTTCATGATAATAGAAAATCTATGATTCTGTGAGAAAATGTCATGAATCTGTGAGAATAAGTGAAAAAGAAGAAAGAAAGAAAAAACGTTGTTTCTTCATCTTTTTTAGGATGGCGTAGCAGTGTTGTGCTGTCAGTGAGCTACCTGGAGCAGAGGTGTGTAGTAGAGTTCACCGACATATTTCATTTAAATTATGACCTACTTTTGCATACTTTAAAATATAATGTACATTAATAAAGAGTTCAATTTCTGAATGCTGTGGTACACTGATAAGTTAAACCTTGATCAGTGATCTCCACAGGGTATGGTAACAAACATTATTTCATTCGTTGCTATTACAATCTGTTATTTTAAGTTATACTTTTCGTGCAAAACAATTCTTTCTACTGATGTTTATATATCATTTTTATAAATATTATCCACACATATTTGTAGAATTCATTTTAGAGTGTAAGACTTAGGTTGATTCTAAGAAGAGGTGGGGGGCTTTTTGTGGAAGAAAAATGCCAGTATTACAGTTGTAACCTTTGAATTTGAATTCTATACAAATGTTTTTGCGGAGTTGGTGATTTGCTGTGGATTCAACCACATCTAAACTGTGGTCACTGAATCACAGATTACTTAAACATCTGCATGTTTATTTTCAGGAGGTTTGCACGAGAGGCTGCTGCAGGGTACAAAGATGAGTGTGACCTCCTGGTTTCTGGTTAGCAGCGGTGGGACTCGCCACCGACTCCCGCGGGAAATGATCTTTGTCGGCCGGGATGACTGCGAGCTTATGCTACAGGTAAAGACATGTGACATGCCTCTTTTTCACTGACAAAAACCTGCTTGACTTTACTGTTAAGAGATCATGAAAACTGCTCTACACATAGATGTGACCTTACCTAGAAATTTCTCTCAGTCATAGAAGTAAGCTGTGGAGTTCTCATCGACCTGTTTCATTGGACAGTGCAGTAACTGTACTAAGGATGCAACAACAATAGCACACAATGCTCATGCTGCTGCTCTTAAAGTAGCAGAGGTTGATTATATGTCTGTATGTTGATGTCGCTGCAGCTGTGCATGCACCCAGAGAGACCACGTGCATGCTCGTGTGTACCTCTGGTCACTGCACTAATAATAGAAAGTGGGGCAGATACCTCTTGAGTTAGATCTTATCTGATGTGTGTTGTTGTGGATAGAGTATTCGTCCATGGCTGCAGCACTCCAGTTATGACATTACATTTTTAGAGAATTTTTCATTGCCACCAGTGCCTGTCACAAAGTATGATTGTCAAAAACACATTTGTTTAGGACTCACTGATCCTGAGTCAGCAGACGTTTTCTGTTCACTGTTTACACTTTGCATCACACATACTTGAGTCTGCTTTTAGTTTCTGTTTTCTGTACAAAACCTCTATAGAACACTGAAAATTAGATTTTCTGTATGTAATTTATATTAGTTAAATGACAAATGTTCAGAGTTGTTTAAAATACAACCTATTTCTCAGTTTAATAGTATGGATTTGCTAATGCTAAATCACAAAGGACTCTAAGCATTATGCAGGTAACATCATTTAGAGCTCATGCATTGAGTGAAATGCACATGAAGCAGAGACTAAAGTTGATTGATTTTTGCAAAATATCTAACTTTTTATGGAAAATTATTTAAAAATGATTTATTATAATACAAATTATTTGATATCTCACTAATGTCTTTGCATCCATAAAACTTGGAAAGTACTTGCTGTTCTGTTGGTATCATATCACGCCTTTACGTTCTGGTTTCTCACAGCCTTCAGTGGTTAAGTAATGCAGGTTGTTTGCTTTGCTTTGAGTTGTAAAAGATCTTTCTTTTCTTCAAATGGTTTCTTAATGTGTTTTTGATGACCTGCATGTCTTCAGGTTCTGTATGTGGGTTTTTCTTCCTGTGTGTGTTCTTCTTGTATTTCTGTCCCTGTGGTGTCTTTGGAACCAGAGAAAAATAAGCGAACTATTCCAAGTTACAGGCATTATTGGTTTTGTGTATTTGTGTGCTTGGACAGCACATGTTTAGCGGCTTACAGTTACCCTCCATGTGACTGTTTTCATAAGCCAAGGCATCATCACATGGTTTAAGGCTGCTTGTGTTATGCACACTCACAGATAGAATATCAAAATACAAGTGAATATATGACAGAGAATTATCACACAGTTGCTTGAGTGGTCTGCATAAGCGTTTTTTTAGATGTTGTGTTGTCAGGTTGAAGAATTACCGTATATCTTCCATTAGAAGCCTGTCTCTTTTAAACGCGGTTTCTAATAAATGCCGGTTTGAAAACATGTCATGACAAATAGACGCCGGACTCCAATAGTAGCCGGACGACCTTCGACCCGGAAGTCCCTCCATGCTGTCTTTTTCTTCTTCTTTTTAAATTTTATTGGCGGTTGGCACACAACTGAATGGCGCATTACCGCCACCAACTGGTATGGAGTGTGACTGGAACGTTGCTCAAAAAAAATAAAAAATAAAAACCCTCCGCGCTGTCCTCAGTCCTCATCACTCGGCCAGCTGTTTCCAATCAGCCGTCATTTACGACCAGCAGCACTTAAGCTGGATGCAGCGCCTGTCGAAGTGGGATTATTACACTGAACTGGAACTGTCGGCTAGCGAACCTGCTAACTGTGATTTTCTGGTCTTTTACGTCCTCTCCTGGAGAGTCAGGTGGAGAGAAGTTTCGGGGAGTACCACTGGTGCACTGGGCTACCACAGACAAGGAGACACTCGGAAGCAAAGGAGGAGCACAATTGGGAACTGCATTATTTGTGAACTATTGGAATACGTTTTGGAGCACTGTAAATAAACGCACTTTTCACCTCAGTCTTTTCACGCCTGGGTCCTCTTTCCCTCTCACTTCCGCGACAATTCCGAGAAGGGAATTGAAGCCGGTCTCCAACAACCGCCGGTCTCTTTTAAACGCTGGACCGGCCAGATAATTTTTTGAATAAACCCCCGGGGTTTAGCTTGTTTTTCCCATCAGTTTCCCATAGCTTGTTTTTCCCATCAGTCATACTGTGTTTGTGTTACATTGTTTTTGACAGTTGTGGGATTTGCAAACTAAAGATAACTAGACAATATGCATTTCGGAAAACAAAATGCTGGGTGGATGCTGTGCTGAACCTTCAACTGTATGTCGATAATAGCTGGAAATACCTGGCACTCATACATGTACATTATTTCGGCAGCAAGCAGGGAACCAGTGTGTTGTTATAGTCAATAAAACAAGACAGGCAAAATGTATTTAAGGACTATATTTATTTGAAATGTCAAAAGTAGTTGTACTGTAATGTAACTACTGTATTTTCAACTTTTGAATCCAAAAACAGTACTAACTATCACAGGATGTAGTTATATTTTCCGCTAATACGTGGCTCGACCACACATCACATCATAACAAAATCACTTGTGATACATACCATACGCAGACAATCCAGCCAGGTTCAGCTCGACACATAAGCGTAATTAAAATGGGGTTTATGAATCTGTAAAATACGGTGTCTAACGTTAAATACCCGTTAGTCAACGATGTTCGATCT
>VURO01005867.1:13641-23863 GCA_015108175.1 Pelvicachromis taeniatus
GGGGGAGGGGGGGGGGGGGGGGGGAGAAAAAAGGCCGAAGCGCTAGTCCGGCATTGCCAACTCGTCTTGTATTCCAGAAGGAGCCTTATGATACATTATGGTGCTGACGTTTCAAGGGTACTTGTTCTAAGGGGGATTTGGGATAACTCCCTTAGATAAGCTGGCCAACATTTAGCAGAGACCTAGCAACAACTGCAGCGTCTGCTCTCAGCCACATCAAGGAGACTTCTTCATTACGGCGCTCGCAACTTTTTTCCTCCTCATCGGCGGCGGTGTTGTTTTTGTTATTTCTGTAACCGTGGTGCGTGCCAACGGAGCCAAGATGAAACCTGACAGTTTTAATTAACTGAAGAGTTTACCTGACGAAGCTAGGTGATAGGAAAAAGTAAGGAAAGCGGTTGTTGAGGCGAGGGCGTGGGCGTTGTGCGACCGCATTCAAAAAGAAAGGCAAAAAATAAATCAAACAAGTAGGAAGCAATGAAGGACATAAACCTGTTAAGACAATTTAAGTCACATCCACAGCTGCTGATGGTATCAAAATGGCAAATAAAGCAATACATTTGAAAAGTGTATGCTCATTAATCATGTGTAGAAGTGTTGTTTTAAAGGTGCTGAACGCTTATCTCTTTTGCTATGACACTGCAGTGTTAAAAGGTACAGAAGAAGATGTTTGGCTTTGCTGATTTACTACTAAACACCTCACGCAATCTTGACATTGATAATGCTTCCGTGCTCCTCCAACCGGGTGAGACTCAAATGTGTTATGTTGTAATTAGTCATGCTGTGTGACTGCTTTGTCAATGACACCTGATATAAAAAAAAAATAAAAAATCATCTTGGAAAGCGGGATAGGAAAACCTGAATAAATTCCACAGACGCATGCTAAAAGGAAATCGTAACACACCGATACCTCGGGATTTGCTGCCGTACCTGTCACCACTACGGTGTAATTTCTCTCCTGCAAAATTGTTGGAGGCCGTTTCATATATTTTATAGAAGCCTTACTATAAACTCTCCCCGGCTTCCTCTGCTTTTACTCCAATGCTTCGGCGCATTAGAGATAACCAGAAGTCAAATACAGTATGCCAGTTGTTTTACATGCTTTTTCCATGTACTTTACATATTTAAATACACAACTACTAGTTTACATGTGAGTCATTGTCCCTGCACCGTGTTTGCTGCACCACTTCACTCTGCTTTGGGTCAAGAAGAGAAATCCACTCTGAAAGATATTTCAGAATAAGAAATCAGCCGTATACGGTACATTTCACTCGCTGAGTGTTTGCATTTTAATGTCGAATACAACGCAGGGATGGTAATGCTTGTTGGGTATTGTTGCTAAAGGTGAGGCACATGGATAAGAAGTTACTAAATATGGAAATAGTGAAGTTATTTTAATAATTTTATGGAAATATGATTAAAACAAAAATTCAGATTTATTATAACCTGATGTAAATATTCATTTTTGCATAAACCTGATGTGAACAATGAGTCCAAAGTACAGTAAAACATTCCTTGAATCATACCTATATGTAAGCAGAACTATAAATTAAATGAACCACATTTCTATTCTCAGAGATAAAGAAAGAGAAGTCCTCCTACTACAAGGCCTGATATGTATTGCTGTGTGTAATCATTGTTTCCATTACTGCTCAGGCTTAGTTTTTATGTAACATATGATTTCTTGCCTTTTAAAATGCCACAAAATAAAAAGAGCTCTCCATTATAATCTCTTAAAGGCCAAGATGTCCAGTCCAGAACCCAAAGATCTTTAATATAAAGATTTGAGGGGGAATAAATTAAGCAAACACTAACAATTCAAATCATCTCTACAATGTTATGAAAAATGTTCCCTGGGCAAATATTTTCATGTGACTCCTCACGTTGACTTGTGGCTTTGTTATTTGTTATTAATCTCTGGCTCTCTTCCACAGCATGTCTTTTATCCTGTCTTCCTTCTTTCACCCCAACCGGTCGCAGCAGATGGCCCCGCCCCTCCCTGAGGCTGGTTCTGCCGGAGGTTTCTTCCTGTTAAAAAGGAGTTTTTCCTTCCCTTTGTCGCCAAAGTGCTTGCTCATAGGGGGTCATATGATTGTTGGGTTTTTCACTGTATGTATTATTGTAGGGTCCACCTTACAATGTAAAGCGCTTTGAGGCGACTGTTATTGTGATTTGGCGCTATATAAATAAAATTGAATTGAATTGGCCTGGCGGTGACTGTAGATTTTCATTTTAACCCTTATAAATGTTGGCTTTCATCACATGCAGCGCCCTCATTTCACCGATACAGATGGTGAGATAGCGCTGATTCGCATCGCTGCCCCCGCGGGCACTTCTCCGTCACTTCATGACCTAAGGAAACTAAAAATTATTTCTATTAATCCGGAAACGTTCTATTCAGTGTCGCCGTAACAATGTGAAACTTGATCCTCGTTGTTATCTGATGGGGACGTACGAAGTGCGCTATAACTAGTCACGCGTGTTTGAAGCCTTCCCACAAAATGCTATGTAATGAAGTAGGATCAGGTTAAGTAGCATGTCTCAGATTTTCAACTGCTTCATGTCCAGATGCTTATCTACCGGAAGGGAGGGCTTGGTAATTTTTATGAGACAGACAGTGTGTTCATGCAAATGAAGTGTCTCATATAAAATGAATATTAATCAAGCCCACTGTCTGCATACAGTATGATTGATGAGCACTCACTCGGAAATCTTAGGAGATGAGCTGAGATGATTAAAACCGAGATGATCCTTTCCGTCTACAGTTAAAGATTATTTTTTCCACTCGGTTGGGCTTCCAAAACCTCGTTGATGGCTGAAAATTGAGCGGTCAATTTTATAACACTAAACTCAGCTGAAATGTCATAATCGCGCTTTGCTAATGCGAGCTGAAAGGTGTGAAAAACCAAAGGTAAATGGAGAGTGGTCTTTTAAAGGCGCTGCGTGCATCCTCAGAGCTTGACAACGTGAGCAGCAAGGCATTCACTCATACAATTGCTTTTCCACAAGGGACCCCAACACAGCTAGCCACTGACAGGCAGATAATAGTGCTAACTTTAGCCTGTACAGTGTCTGAATGGTCCTATATGATAGGCTTGTTGAGTGTGACTGATGGCCTGGGTTAAATAATGGGGCCCTACCTCCGCTCCTCCTTGCACACAAAGGCACTGTAACCCCCTCCTGACACATAGGACACTTCCCAACTGGAAGACAATGGCAACACAATCCATTAGAGGAAATTACTTGCGCGCACAATAAAAAAAAACCTGGGTGGAAAAACAAATAAAACAAATTGCCGTTACAAATATTTAACAGTACACCGGGATACTATAGGAATGAGCTGAACTCCCACAAGGGAAAGAAATAAAAACACACAGGCAGCTGGGTGAATAAATGCAGATGGATGCCTCGTTTAAAGGCAGGGCAAATCTGCCTTGAGACAGTTCTCCATTATAATGCAAAGCTCAGGCACTATCCATTTTCCACGTCTTACTTCTTTCAATCCTCCCTCTCTTCTTCTCTCAGCATATCTTGCCTAATGCAGCACAAATGGATCCCAGACAAAGAAAAAGAAAGAGAGAGGAAGAGGCCGGTAATAGGAAGGACAGCAAAGAGAGAAGGATAGACTACTGAGAATTGGGGAGGAATGTACAGTAAAAAGGCCTAGACGATAAGAGGATGGGAGGACAGAGAGAGAGAGGTAGAGGGGAGATAATGAATGACGGATTGAAAAAGGAATAAAAACCAGTAAAAAGGAGAGGAAGGTGTAAAGGGCGGGGAGGGGGGGGATTATGTGAACTGATGTTTGAAGGTAATTAATCACTGACTAGATTCAATGTACAGCCTTCACGTCAGCTGTTGTTGCCATAGTGGCTCAGGTGGACAGGTTACCATGACAACCTCACCTGTTGCCCATTAATCACCTTGCAGGAGCAATTGGCATGCTGTGCCCACAAACACTGCAAGTCATTATGTGGCCAGGATTGATTTTGGATGCGAGCTAAAAGGGCCTCATATTACGTGACTACGGGAGACTGAAGCAGACACCACTCAAAGCAAAGATACTCACAGTTTGTATGAGCAGAACAGGGTTTATAGGTATAAAACACAGTGACCTTAAAGTTGAACCCCGCACAACCTCAGGGAAAGTATAGATTTCCTCGAGGCAGCAGCGTCGATATATCGCCATTACGTTATGCTGACGCGGCTATTTTCAAAGATACAAATGGATAGCATTGGCAGGGTTATGGATAATTGCTGTGAGGTAAAAACCATTTCTTCGTCTTCCAGCTGACAGTACCAACTTAATTTCAATACGTATTAATGGCTCTAATGATGGCAATATGCGTTTGTTAGTTTACTAAGTTTTAACACTGGATGGATGATTTTGAGATTTGGTAGGTGGACAGAGCTCAAAGACATCGGAGGCTGATACTGAGACTGAATTTTCTTGTTATATACCTCAGTAACTATTGATGGGCTGCCAAAAGATTTAGTTAATTTTAAATCTCAGGCCAACAGTGCAGCTTGCTGTTATCCAATAATTATATAATACGATTTTGACATTGGTGGTTATCAATACTGAATACCACAGTACACATTTGACAATCTAGCCTCAACAGAAGAATTACAATTTCAGGTTTTGAGTGAAACATCTCACCATTACTTCTCCATCACCATCTGTTTCATGGTAGTATGCCAGCATCCGAAACTATAGATGGTGGTGTGGCTACATTTGTGTAGGAGGGTTGTTACGATACTAGAATTTCGATCGAATACTGGTAGCAATAAATGTAATAAATTACATTAAGAACAATTTAAAGTAAAAATATTCAAATAAAGTAAATGAACAATACTAGTCCATGCATATGTTCAGCAACAGCCTGTTTATGTATTATGCTTCTGGTGGCTTGGCACATTATTTATGTTGCTGATAAAACAGTTCATTAGATAGAGTTTGTAACATAAGCGGCTATTGTTTCTGTGTTGTTGCTGCTAGACTTTTCTCAGCTTCAATCTGGGACATAATAAAAACATAACACTTTTTAGACACAAAGAATTGTGCTGAATTAACACTGTCCATTAACTTTGCAGTCAGGCAGGGCTGATAACATTGGCTGCCTGCGTCACACACACTATAACATTATTGTTTTATTATTAGCCGCTAACTTAATAACTTAGGAGATGGCTAATGTGATGTAATTGGTCATAGTTACAAGGCTAACATTTAGATTTCTGCTACTGTTTACATGTTCAGCTGCTAGTGGTGGGAGGGGCTTTGTGCCTGATTCAAATTAGTATCTAAATGTATTTATTTATTTTTCTGATTTATTTTATTTTTTTTCCTTTTTTCTTTTATTACATAGAGCTATATGCAGTGCATTATGAATGATGGACTTGTAACAGTCAAAAAGTCGGATTAAGAATGCTCTACACTTCTTTTGCTTAGTGGCTGCCAGCCTGGCTAAGCAGCAAAAGTAGAAGTAGAACCAGCTAATAATCAGCCGGCAGGAGGAACACGGGTCATCAACAGCTACGGCAGCACCAGTGCTAGTCAGTCAGGTACCAATGAAAGAGTCTTGTAGCACTGATTTGCGTTTTGTGTGTGTTACATTTTCATATATGAGCGTAGAATGTATTATGTATGGTCAGAAGCTTGACAACTCATTGCCTACCTAGCTAGACAATAACGGTCAAAATCATCTTTTCCAGTAAAGGCACAATTTCCTACCCTGTTGTTCATGGAAAACACAAGCAAGTGTGTCATTTTCCACTTTAAAATGTCCCAACTCATGTATCCAAATTGAGGCAAAGTCATGTTAACAGCTTGACATTAGCATTGAGCTCAAAGCTGCGCCGTGTGAAAGGACATATGGGGAAAGACAGTGATGCTATAGGCTGTAAAACTCTAGAATCTATATTTGAATTCTTCTCCTAATAAAAGTTTAGTTTGGATTGGCTATCAAAATATCTGCAAGCCACTTTACTGCTTTCAGAATGGACAACATATGGTCAGTTGAAAACCACATGAAGCATTGTGAATACGAGCCAGAAAGCTTACAAAGGAATATAATACAAGCTGCACCCTTCAACGCCTGAAACAAAGCCGAACCCAGCCATTTTTCTAATTACTGGTGTCATTTTTCAGCACAGTCTGAACTCAGATGAATCCATGTTTGGAGGGCATCTGCTCAGAAAAATCTCAATTTACTTTCTTTGTATTTGACTTTTTCAGATCTCAATTTCCTTCCATTTTGTATTCCCTCTAACTGTATTTGCATAATTTTCCAATTGACACTTCATTCCCTGCCAGATTTGAGAAGGAAGGGGAAATCGCAACCGTACAAACACACACATGCAACGCGTGCACACAGACACACACAAACAACAACAGCAATTTCAGCTCAGCCTCTGAGTCAGGGGTACAGCAAATTCCAATGTCAATAACACTGATCCCAATGGCGCATGCATTTCAATATCATTATGTGATGCTGAGCCAAGTGCACGAAATATAATGAAATCTTAAAACATGAATTGCATGGCATCCATGGCCAGGCAAATGTGGTGCACATTTTCAGCAACTACATAATGTATCATGCTGCATGCACTCAACACAGACTTGATTACAATGTTAATTCTGCCTTCCATCTGGTCCTGCGTGTCTGTGTTAGTGTTGTTGACCGCAAATTGCAATGGTGTGTCTAGGTGGCATAATGATTGTAGCATGAGTGTTACCGATGGCAAGAATGTGTTGTAAATGGTCTGGAAATGAGAGGCATGACTGTGTCACAAGCAACCACAGTGGTCACGACCACAGGGAATTCAAATGGCTTCCACCTGGACTCCACTTGCAGCAAAATTACAGGCAGAGCAAGACAGGCAGAGGGGGGCGAGACGACGGAAGCAGAAAGATCTGGTTGTTTGAACAGAAGGCATGTGTGTTTATATATGCATACGTGTCCATCAGTGACCACTTGAGCTGGAATTCCTTAACAAAAGCCTGGAGTGATGGTGTAGGTTCACAAAGGGGAAGCAGGGAGGGGAGCCAAGAAGCTCTAACGGCCCTATGACTCAGTAGATCATTTTCGGTTGCCTGGAAGTGTCAAAGAAAGCTTAAAGTGGCGACAGTGGACAGAGATAGCAAAGTCCTTAGCTATTACCACACACATTTTGCTTCCAAAGAACTAGACTTAAATTGTTTTCAGCAAAAGTTCGCTTGGCTTTCTGAAGGTCTCCCAAAGTTGTTGGTTTTTTTTGGACATTGGCTGATTTTTCCGTCATTTTCAGTTTAGTCCTTATCTAATCTACAAATTATTCAAGCGTAAAAAATGTGCCTAACTCAAGCAATGAAAAATTCAATTCAATGTTATTTATACAGCACCAAATCAAACAACAGTTGCCTCAAGGCACTTTATTTTGTAATGTGGACCCTACAGTAATGCTTACAGAGAAAAACCCAACAATCATATGACCCCGCACTTTGGCGACAGTGGGAAGGAAAAACTCCCTTTTAACAGGAAGAAACCTCCGGCAGAACCAGGCTCAGGGAGGGACGGCCATCTGCCGAAACCGGTTGGGTTTAAATTGTCTCTATGCACTTTGCTGCTAGCAGTCTGTCATAAAAAGAAAGCACATCATTCGTTCCCATTTCTTCAGCTGAATCAACGAGAAATGCCAGATAACACATTTTGACAGGCACAAAATAGTATTTTTTTGTACCAACAAGGTGATTCACCAAGAGGTGTTAGCCAAAAACTTGGCATATCTCACCATGGTGTGCAGTGCGTCCTTAACAACATTAAGGAAAGCTGACAAGCGGAGGACAAAAGAAGAAGTTGCAGCTTTAAAAAAGAAAACAACTATCTACAGCAGATGAACAGTATCTGAAAGTCATGTCCTTAAGAAATACAAAAAAAAAAGATTGTTTTTCAGCACGACAATGATCCCAAACACACGCAGTAAAAGGCATACCTGGATGGAAAAACACTGGAACACTAACAGTCACGAATTGGCCTCTTGAGAGCCCGGACCTCAACAAGTAGTGTGGGGTCATCTTTCCAGAGAACGGAACAAAAAGCAGACAACATCCAAAGAAGCGCTTTGAAAGTCTTCAAGGAAGCCTGGACAATTATTCCTGAAGACTACTTAAGGAAATTGCAAGGTAGCTGCCTGAGATTTGAGGCTGCGCTGCGGAATAAAGATGGTCATAGCAAATATTGACTTTCAAGCTTGTTAGAATTGTACAAACTCTGTTTTTGGCTACTCTGCTATATGTATATGTATGTTTGCAGATGTTTCAATAAATCACCATCTTCCTAGCAAAAAATAAGGGAATCATATGGATGTTTTTTTTTTCTTCAGAAAGTTCCCGATAACAGATTTTCTGTCACTCTTGATTAATGTCAGTGAGATGATTTTACATTTCCAAACTGAGAAGGACATACTCCCTGTAAGGTGTAATGTGACAATATAATTTGTGAACTCAGAAGGAGAAAAATTCACCGCTCACTAGAAGGTCCTTTTATCGGTGACATTTCAGTCAAAGCAAATCTTTTGTTACAACCAGCTCTGCCCTTTTATTGTGTGAAATGTCCCAGTCCTCGCAACGTTCCTAAATGTGCAAATATCAATATGAAGGCGTGAACAAATAATCGATGCAGCAAATATAGTGTGGTATGTTCTCTTTGTAGGAAGTTGTTAGCTCAATGGGACCAGAACTGGCACATATCCTTTCATTGATCGTTGTCAGGTTATTTTATTGTTCCCATTTTCATCCTGACCCATGTTTCTAACCCAAACTTTAATCTCATGCCTGCTACTCGAATCATAATTATATTAGTCGACGTTCAGCAGCTTATTTTTTTTGAAAGACCTCTTTCAAAGTAAGTCTTTAAATGTCATAAAGCAATATAAAATACTAAAATTTAGCAGAACTTTGCAAAGCAAACAACTGAACAAACCCAGATGCATTCTTTGTGGTCATTGACAGTCCGCACCCTTGTTGAATCAGACCCCGTCTTATTCACCTGGTGTTTAAGGGTAAATAATCATCCGAACATAGCTGGCGCTGGGGTTAAAGGTGAATTGCTTCGTAGGCTCCTTTAGTGTTGTCTGGCCGCTTTTAGAAAATGCTGGCTGAAACGTGAGAGAGCTTCTCTCGTCCGAGACCCCGATGACCCGGCTTTGGAGTGATCGATTAGGGAGCAAGAATAAACTTGCAAATGCCTGGTGCAACACTCGAGGACTGACTTTCAACAACAACAACAAAAACAAGTTCATAGGGAGGGAAAGAATGTGGGTAATGCGAGAAAATAAAAATAGTTTTTTTACCTTTTTAAACCATTTCTTTTTTGTATTGCATACTGGATTCGACTGTCTGCCCATGCACACCGCTTTAAAATTATAATAATCTTAAAAAAGAAGCACCGATAGTAGCTGCCAGCCCAGCTACGATCATATGAAGCATGACTTCATGTGATCTTTGCTGAAATCGTTACATTCACCCCAGGAAGCCCTTCCTTACCTAACACCTTCTCTTCTCTTCCCTGAGTTCGACTTATCAGGAAATGCTCAAAGATAATCATCTGTAATTGGGCATTTTGTTTTTTCCCAGCTGTAGGGAAGAGGTGCCTGCCGAGTAATCTATGGAAGAAGTGCAGAGAGCTGGCAGGCAGTGGGGACCCAAAGTCCTCACTTAGACTAGTACAGAATGAAGTTTGATGAAAGTCTGATTGGTCTGGGCAAACATCCTCATGGGGCATGTCTCTGGACAAAGAGAGCAATACTCTTCTCTCTTGTCCAGGAAAAAGCTCTCAGGTCTGACAAATCACAGCCAGTCTCGAGGTGCCTGGTCTCACTCTTAGATTTATATCAACCTCAATCTAAATGTCTGCTGAATTTCAGGAAACCTGTTTTTTTTTTCCCTCCCTTTTTCTTCATCCTGATCTCGCCCATTGTCCACAGCACGCACGCACACACACACACACACACACACACACACACACACACACACACACACACACACACACACACACACATGCTCACACTACTGTACAGTCATACCTTATTTCACATTAGGTTTGTGGGTGTGTGTTACAAAGAAACAGTGAAACATAGAAATTGAAGCAGCCCCAGCTAATGGACTACTTGTGTTATACACTCAGCAGCGTGGACTTACATGCTGAGCTACTTTAAAAAAAAAAAAAAAAACAATAAGGAAAAA
>VURO01005868.1:6559-17534 GCA_015108175.1 Pelvicachromis taeniatus
TCCCCCCAATTACTTTTTTTTTTTTTTTTTTTTTTTTTTTTTTAAGGTATTTGAGATTTTTTTGTAAAGTTAAGAAAAATAGTGGATTCACAATCTAAAAGTTGCCTTTCGAGCTTTTTTCTGTACTAAACATTTCTAAGTTGTTTGGTTTCGGTCTGCAGTGGTATAAAGTTTCATAACGCTGTGTTTTTAGACTGACTGCACAAAGCAAGTTGCTATATAGTAAGATTATCAGATTAGATTAGATTAGATTAGATTAGATTAGATTCATATTAAATTGCACTGTTTTTATGCACCAACCTGGTTTTGTGACCCTCTCAAGTAAAAGTCACCTGCATTATTGCTATTTCTGTTACACTCCAACCAGCTGGTACTTCAAGAAACTCAAAATAAATTCTCATATATCATTGAGAATTCTGATTTCACCCAAGATGAACCCCATGTGTGCATATTTGGGCATTTCATTTCATTTTTTAGACCATTTTTTTAATCCCCCTTTTTGTACTTTCATCATTAAAACAGAGATTGACTTTGAGCTCTCTGCCTTGCTTCAAAGCAGCGGCAGCTGCAGTAGTGAGAGTGTGGCAGTGGTGGGGTAGTGGGTGACTGTGGAGGATTGTCAGAGTCAAAGTGATGAGGGAAGTAGGAGAATTGGGGGGGGGGGGGGGGAGAGGCTTGCAGCATGCAGTTAATCCCAAGCAGGAGACAGGGGAGCCTTTGTTTATCCAGTAGTGTGTGTGTTGAGAGTGGGGGTGGAAGTGAACTTGACAAGGCTCCACACACACCCATTATATGGAAACAGATAGTTTAGGAGTGTTTTAAACCAACCATTGCATTTTTTTTCTTTCTACCTCTCTTCCTCCTCCCCCTCTGTCTTTCTGTGCCTCCCCTCTAAAGGATCAGACAGCTGGACAGCAGCTGAGAGACGCCAGTTTAACAAAGGCATCGCTGCATACAAGAAGGACTTCTTCATGGTGCAGAAACAGGTATGTGTCCTTTCAAACACACTTAAAGGGAAGTCCAGACTATAGTGATGGAGAAACAAGGCCATCTAGTAGCTGTCGATCACTTTCTTTTAAGATCATTGTACATGATGATATTTTTCTTCCTTTGAGTCACTTTGGCGAAGTATTTCCTTTTGGTTTGATTTTATTTATTTATTTATTTTTTGTATCTCATAGTCAACAGATTTTTCTCAAAAGTGGAAAAATGATACAATTTTGTTGTCTGAACAGTTTCTGAGGTCATGGAGGTTCTCTTTCAAAAAATAAATTTCAGTATAACTGAGATCCTGAAGATTTTGCACATGACGTTAACTTGTCTGCCATATTGGATGTATGACAACCATAGTAACAGTGTAGGATCAAGTGAATAAGGCCCCAGTTACACAGGCCCAGAGGCTGGTTCATAACAATCTGGCATCAAAGGATCATGAGGGGACGAAAAGTATATTTTCAAACTGTGCCTTTGGTCACGAGCAGATTGCTGTGGCCAGCCCTTCGTGCAGAGTTGTCTGCACTCGCTAGTTACTTTCTGAATGGTAGTGAAACTGTGAAAAGTTCAACATGAACTAGAAACTTAGGCCATGTGCTTTCAAAGCAAAGCACATTTTCTCACTTTCCAGTTTACTGCACATTTTTCCAAATTTTACTACAAAATTTTACTAAAATAGTTGGAGGGTGTTTTCAGAGAAGTCTGTGTCTCCCATTCAAACTACATCCGACTGCAAATATCTGCGTGTGCTCAAAGGAATCCTAAGGATGTTTTTGGTGCAACATCCTATTTGTGATCAGTTTCACCCAACTACTGCCAGCAATCCCTTGCCAACCACTTGGGAATACCCATTTTTCTGCAGAAGAGGTTGCATCACTTCCAATATGGTGGATGTGATACAAACCCTGTAATGTTACTTTACTTTAGCGATCTTGGCAGTGAACCTTTACCATAGAGTCAGGCTGGAGAGCTTGTTACCTGCCACTCTGCACCAAGCACATCAGCTAGCTGATTAAGCTAACTGAATTAAGTACAAAATGATCAAAAGCCTAGTTGGACAAGCGGGTAGCCACAATGTTAGCTGGGTTATTTTAGCTTCATTGGCCAAATCAAATTTAAACTTCTGAATTACAATTGGTGTCTTTTTATTGTCATTATCATTGTCTATCACTGTGGTGGGCGTTTGTCATTATTGACAAAATAATTCACTGACTACTAAAGAAAAAAAAGGAGAGATGGGGGAATTGGCATATTAATCAATATTTAATTGAATAATTCCAGCTGAGTTTGCAACAGATATAATTAAGCTGAAGTTGAAAATGTATTACTCCAGACTGCCATGATGCATGAAAGGACACACACACACCACAGATTTTTTTTTTTTTTTTTTTTTTTAAAGCTCTGAACTCTTGTTTTCAGAAATAAATCATTTGGGTGCAACTGCTTGTTTTAGCAACTCTGAAATGCTCATACATGCAGAGCGACTCTTAAGAGAAACGTTTAAAATTAAGTAATAAAGAACACGGTTGCGGTTCACAGGTAACCACAAAGACGGTTGCACAGTGTGTGGAGTTTTACTACACCTATAAGAAGCGTGTGAAGATTGGCCGCAATGGTACGCTAACCTACGGTGAGACAGAGCCTTTGGAAAGCAAGACCACAGAAGAGGAGATGGACCACAAGGTTAGTCTTAAGCCATGTTTCACATTAGTGCTGCAGAAAATGGCGTATAAAAGGATGTCTGTTTAATAACTGCAAACATCCTCAGTGATCGCTGTCGAACTGATCCATGTAAAAGTCTGCAGCTGTCTGCACCTGTGGATCATGGTGTTATCGGAGATAATCAAAGCAGAGCATGTTAAAAAGTACAACTGCAGGCTGGTTTGGTTTTATGGTAACTGAATAGTGCTGCATGCATATAGATACTTCTATATATATATCAGAATGTTTGCTATAATTGCATTTAAGTAGCCACAGTGTGAGTGTGGTCATGTATAAAATAACTCTCAAAATGAATTGTATACTAGTGGATGTAAGTTTCCTTGAGAGACGCGTCACAGTCACATGTTGTTCTTCTTGGACCAGCAGGGCTCTCACAGACTGGAGCCACAGCGGGAGGAGGACAGCAGGAAATGGGAAGGGTCAGCTGACAGGAAACCGGATGTCTGCCCTACCAGGACATCTAATATACTTCAGTCTACAGAGAACGTATGTGTGCAATTAGAAAAGAATTAACGATTGTGAGAATAATTTAAATGAAAACATGTACAGCTGAACAGCGCAGCAGTCTCTCCTTTCAGTGTTTTCTCCTCTCTTTGTCCTCAAAGATGAGATAAACGACTTTAAAAAATAAACATGTTTGATTCATCAGCTATAATCAGGCTCTTGGTTAATGGTGAAAAGGTGTGAGCAACCTTCTAGCATGTTGAAGAACCAACCTGAAGGAGAAACCTTTCTATGGAGTAGATCACTCAATCATTTCCAAACATAAAATTATATTAAAAATGTATGTATGGGACAAAACAGTATTTTTACTATAATATAACCCCAAAATATACAGTATGCCACAGATAAACGTTGGCGCTCTAGTTTGGTTGCACTGAATTTCTATCATTGCTGTGGTTATTATACTCAGACTTTTAGCATACAGTGTATTATTTAGTAGTACAATATCTGTGCTCTTTTGCAAAAATAATTTTTCACAGTAGAAATAATGTAATTATGTCATTTATTTTAATTAAGTTTTTTTTTACTTTTGTGCACACACAAACTATTCTAGAAGATCTTTTAAAGTGAGTATATGGACTGATTTATATTGAACATAGATATAAGTTGGATATAAATTAATTTAAAGCAAAGTGTAGGAGAGAGTGGGAGCTCCAACGTTGAGTAAGATTAGATTTTATGGAAAAATGTTTTGCAGCAAACTGCCTCCTGCTGTAGAAATTTATCAATTGAACATTTGTCCTTTTGAACCTGGCCTGAGTTGCTGGTTTGCTGTTGGTTTTGCTGCCCCCCGCTGGGGGGAGAAGAAATTCCTCCCCTCTCTACTCAGCGTTGTGCAACTCCACAGTGTTTGTAGGCAAACGGTGACTCAACAAGAAACGCTTCTCCTTTCTTTCTTTCTTTCGTTCTTTCTTTCTTTTGTTCTTTCTTTCGTTCTTTCTTTCGTTCTTTCTAAATGTTAAAGACGGATTCAGGCTGTGCATATGTTGGAGTTTCATTGTGTCCTCATTTATGCATCCATATGCATACTGTTGTGAAGCTAGTCTACATAATGTCTGCTCATAAACTGGCTTCAGCTGCACTAAGCAGCTATGTTAAAGGTGTTTTGGAGCTTTCATGTTAACAGCACGACTTTCTTTTATTGGGTGTGCAGCCTGGGACCGTTCTGATTATGAAAGGGCAGGAGGACGCGGGGAGGGAGCAGCCAGTGTCCCGGGTCATTCACCCCCCTCATCCGCCACCTCCCAGCTCCAAACAGCGCTACGAAAGCAACGCGCGCAAGACGACTCCTTCGACAGGCAACAAAGGCCCAGCTGGTCAGGAGGGGGAATTTCCCTGCAAGAAATGTGGCAGGTCAGTGATCAGAAATGTGGAGTCAGTCACCGCTGTTGTGTCTGAGAGGCTGGGGTGAGTCTGTTTGCTTATGTAAAGGTGACAGCGGCACTCACTCGAGTTGCGTAAGTAGCCTTAGACGGGATAAGATGGGAAAAATAAAAATTCCGTTGGAAATATTTGTACTTCTTTTGCCCACTTGGAATATGAATGGTAAATAGAGGGAAGTATCTCTCTGGAAGAATCAAACCGTCCTGTCGTGCTTTGGTAAAATAACAACTTGTCCTCTGGCAACACCGGCCATGTTATTGCCAACTGTGTCCTAGCAACTGAAACACAGAGTAGATACGGCACATCACACCTCCTGTCAATACAGCTCTACCCAATGACTTGAAGAGCACTACGCTTGCTCTTCACACCAGCTCAGTGTCCTCATTATAGACCATCCTCCACCACAGAAATCCAACTAGGTGATTCACAGCTTTGAAATGTTTTATCGCAGACCTGCTGCTGTGTCACATGACATGAGCTGTATTGTCGAGCTCAAATGATAAATCCAATATCAATTTTAGTGCATCCTCTTTGGAATTGTAATGTTTTCTTCACAATACTATGAGAAAGCACAAAGTAGTGAAAATCATTGTTGTTTATAAGCTTGTGTTCGTGTGTGCTAGTGAACTTTGACCTCAGTCTTTATAGAGAGACAGATTCTTCACTGTCTGGAAGTACTGAGTAAATGTGTGAGAGCCCTTTATATGAGTCGTTGAATAATGTGCAGTATTTCAATATAAATTGAATAAAAGAGGCTTTATGAGGGCGATTTGGCGCATCTCAAATAAATAAATTAATAAATAAATCCAAAAAGTAGCTCTATAAAAACTCACAGCAAGAAGGTCCTGAGTTCAATTCCACTCTTTCTGTGTGGAGTTTGCATGTTCTCCCCATGTTTGCGTGGGTTCTCTCCGGCTTCCTCCCACAGGGATAAGTTAATTGGAAACTCTAAATTGCCCATAGGTGTGAATGCGGGAGTGACTGTGAGTGTGAATGGTTGTCTGTCTATGTGTGTTAGCCCTGCGACAGACTGGCGACCTGTCCAGGGTGTACCCCGCCTCTCGCCCAAAGACAGCTGGGATAGGCTCCAGCGCTCCCCGCGACCCTGAAAAGGATAAGCAGCTGCGAATGGATGGATGGAGGAAAACATGCATGTTTACTTTATCAGGTTTTACCTGTGTGCGCATGTGGTTAACAATATTACCAGTGGTGCCGAAGACGCGTTCTGAAGGTGTGCTTGTGGCTGGTATACACATGTGTGACATCAACGGGAAATGCTTTTCATGCATTTTCCACCAAGCCAGTCTTTTCCGTCTACGACCTCCTCGCTGAGGTAACAGTCCATTTCTATCTGCGCCTTCTCCTCCAGTGTGCAATTTGGCAATGAGTTCGTCCATGTTTGAACTTCTTCCGTGTTCTGAACGCGCAAATCAGTCCGTGCATGATTACATTGCTCTGCTCATCAAAAAGTTTGCACATGCATGAATATATCACCTATAGTCGGTTATTGGACTGACGATTGTTGGTTGGAAATTTTTTTACATATCGTCCAACCTCAGTTCCCAGGGCGTATAATCAAATTTTCATTTTGTGCTCTTTAAAATAATAAAATAATTCCCTCTGGCTGAACCCTTTTTACATATAATGAGGTCTTTTTACTTACATTTACATTTTCTCTGCACCATAATTCATAAAGTTATATATTCAAATACTGCACATTCAGTGGTTTGTTTTGCTGTGACCAGCTGAAATGAGTTCCAGCTTTTCCCAGACAGCCTCGTTTTCGTTGCATTTCTTTCCCTTTGCATTGGTATACTATAGGTTTTTTTTGTTACTACGCTGAAATTAAGTCATCAATGACATGGCTGAGGAACTTCCAGTGTACCACCGACTGTTTCAAAAATAAACACTAGAGAGCCACTGTTTCATATCTAACAAGTCAGACCTAGTGATGAGGTAAGAGGTTAATCTGTCACTGGCAACACATTATTAGTTGTTTTGATAACAGTGATGTTGGAGGCTGATGTCTTTGAGTACCCATTACAGCTCAGGGCAAGAGTATCTCCTCTGCGCTTTATTTAACCATGTCTCTGTTTGTGCTCAGCCACCTCCATTTGTCATGCTGCAAACAGACGCACATAGCCAGGACGTAGCTGGTGTCCAGTGTCTGTCCTGCACCAGCTATTTCTTTTAAACCTCTCTTGATACTTAAAAGCAGCTCTGTGTTCATGACTTCCAGACTTATAAACTGGGCTTAACTGAGCCTGCTTAACTAACTCAAACAGCACTGCTTTCCTCTTCATAGCAAGAGTAGCAGATTGCATATTTATAGAGCCGTACATATTAAATGAGGCAATTATGCAGAGTTGCATTTTAACTGTTTGTAAAGCATGAAGGCATTAATATAGTCACTCTGAGCAATGAAAGCAAAATACATCTTTGACCTGCTTTTCCCTAATCCTGCAGGATTTTCTACAAGGTGAAGAGCCGCAGCGCCCACATGAAGAGCCATGCCGAGCAAGAGAAGAAGGCTGCGGCGCTGCGGCAGAAGGAGGCCGAGGAGCAGGCGGCGGCTAAAGCAGCTGCCGAGGCCGCTGCCATCCTGGCTGCGCGGCAGCAGAACGGGACGCGACAGGTGGGCGGCGACAGCACCAATGATGACTCTTCAGATGCAGAGGACGAGGACGACGATGACTGGCAGTAAAAGGGAAGGCCATGCACACCGACTGTACCAGTTGCGAGGTTTAATTACTGGACAGGAGAAGGACGGTTTAAAAAAAAAAGAAAAGAAAAAGAAAACCCTTCCGTGACGTTTCTGTACATTTTTGTGGAACAAGAAAACTTCTGTTACTTGGCACATTCAGGGACAGATGAGCTCCCGTGTACTCATTTAACTGTGAATGCGTGGACTGAGTGAGAGTGTTTTATTCGCGTTGGAAATACGTGCTTTCCAAAACTCACCAACTCCCCTTTACTCTGCTTGAAAAGCTTTTCAAGTGTTACCTCTCTTGGTCACAGGGCTCGGTCAAATCAAAGCCATGCCGCTTCTCTCGGCGCTGTCCTTTTTCTCCACTCCCAGCCGCGGCCTTCCTCGCCAGTTCAAAACTCACCCTGCTTTATTTTGACAGGTGTGGAACTCGTCAGACCGACTTTTGGTTTTTTTGGTTTTTTCTACTTCTCTTCTTACGATGAGCCACAGGACCCGCGTAAAAGCTGCATCTCGGCCGTCCAGCATCGGGTGAAGTTTTGAAGACATTAAAATCGGACAGCTGGGGGAGCGTTGAAGCGAACGGAGGCTCGTGCTGTTAGGCTCTCCGCTCCGGGACAGACAGATGGATGGATGGCATGTGCAAACTGATGCCTCTGTGCCACCGCTCTCCTGGACTCAAAGCTGCCAAAAGCTTTGTCAGATGCATGTGCGCCAAATGGGTTCTCTGTGTTCATTTGGGCTTTTGTTCTGTGAAACTCCCTCCACCTACCCCACCTTCAGCCCCGTCACCTTTTATAGCTCCCAGTTAGTTCCTCACTGTCGATGCCTTGGATGTTATGCTTTTTATCTCAAAATGACAATCAATTTTACACTGTTGTTTTTTGTTGTTGTTGTTTTTTTTTTTTAAATATATGTATACAGGTGACGTTACTTTTTTTCTTTTTTGCCTGTGTAGCTATATACGGTTATTGTTGTTGTTTTTTTTGTGAATATTCCTGTTTATGATTATTATTATTAATAATATTATTATTATATTCTGGTATTGGCTGCAGTTTAGTAAGCGCTTTTTCCCATCTTTGTCCAGAGCTTTTTTTCTTTTTCTTTTTTTTTTAATTTAAACAAAAAAACTCAAATAATGCTACTTGCTGCCTGTTTATAACTGTGAGATTTCTTTCGTAAACATGAAATGAAGAAAAGGCAGAAATGTATGTGCAATAGAACAAGTTGACCCCCTGTTACCGGAGTGTTCAAGCCCACCCACCCCCTCCCGCCTTCTCCTTCATGCTTACAACCAGCTGCCCTGGATGCCTCACTGGCACCCCTGTAACTGATGGGAAGCATTGACTCAGACTGTTGAAACTGCAGGTCTCTACAGATGCACATTGAAGCAGAAAATGACAATGACAAACTGGAGACAGTTCAATTTAATTTGTCTCGATAACAGTGGACATTTTTGCTTTTACAATTTGGCTAAAGCATTATTATTATTATTATTATTATTATTAAATTGTTGTTATCCTGTGTAAGTAAATTATTTACTTCCATCAACAAATGGGTGAAGCAGCAGAAAATTTGCTCACTGCTAACTGAACCAATTTTGTAGGTCTCTAGCACATACTTTCTACCTCAGTATGCTTTTTTTCCTCATACTTCCATCTAATTACTGATGACTGAATACAAAAGAAAATGTCTTTATGGCTGATTCAGACTCAAATGTCATGTTTGGTAGGTTTTTGGAGGCGGTACTTTGCTCCGTCTGTCTCACAGATTCTTAAATCTTTTATCTTTTTTTTTTCTTGCACATGCCCTCTACCCAAACCAAACCTGTCAGCCACAGCTCACTATTTACACTCTTCACAGACTGTTGATGATGGTAAATAATTTACTGGCAAAAGCTGAAACGCGTTCATTAAGAGAGATGGAAGTAAACTAACTCGAACTTTAAGGGGTTTTATCGCACATTCCCCTCGAGTGTTTGCTCCTAAGTTTACTATAAACACTTCACACAGACCGTTTACTATAGAACATACAGATAGGGACAAAGGGAGGGACCATTCTCTACTTCAGTACCTGATTTTTTTTTAAAAATTTTTCTTTCTTTCTTTGCAGGCAAATGTTGGCGCCGTTATCCAACTTGTGTTCTTGCACCTGGTTGCTGATATTTGGTGTTTCTAAATTGAAGAGTGATGGGACAGAAGAGAAGAATAGTGTCTCTCTTTAGTCAGCATGGAAAAGTGTCTCAGTCTGCATTTAGATTGTTGTGGCACCAACACGCTCCACTGAGAACTTGGCTATGGGGAGGGGGTCAGCAGCAGCAGCAGTTAAAGGACAGCATGACCCAGCTTAGAAATGCATTTGATAATTAAATGGAAACGTGTGCAAAAGAAATTAAATGAAAATGCACGTTAGTGGTATAGCTGTGATGAGGAAGCTATTTAAATGAGTCGTATAACCGCGTGGCTGATCAAAGGCCGATATTTAAATCTTTCTAACCCTACGCCGTGCATCTGCGGTCGCCTCTTTTCTGTTTACTTTGTTGCTGATACGAAGCGCTGAATCTGACCATGGAGACGGTGTGTTTTGATCCGTCTATCGCTGCATATCTGTGTTAAGCCCTTCAGCCCAGAGCCAGCTTCTGTTGCCATGGCAACAAATGGGTTAAAGGGTTATTTTCCTTTAAAGGACAAACCACAGTGGGGGAGCTCAGGGGAGCGGGGAGAAAAGGCTCCAATTACCGGTTAGTCCACAAGTTAAACCTGGGTCTATGCACAGACTGTTCACGTACGAGTGTGTGTGTGTGTGTGTGTGGCAGGGGGGCACTGTGTTAAAAGCGTGCGCGTGTGTATGACTGAGAGGTAAGATGTTTAACTGTACACCAGTTAGTGGGGAGAAAAGAAATTGCAGACTGTTCACATGTTTGATATGTTAATTTATATTTCTTTTTATTTGGGTTTGCACCGGGGGAGGGGGATGTTGCCACAGAAAAAAGATGTTCACACTTCTTCAAAGCAGACTTGTGGGTGAAGTCGAGGCCACGAGCTTTCCTCGTTTCTTCTGGCCGGTTAAGGGAATTTTGAGGGGACAAAAGGTTTATTTAGCTAAAGATCAGAAATCTATATAAGAATGGAATTCTATGTTTGCATACTTTCTATGCTATTTTCATATGAGGTTCACACTAATGATGAAAACGGAAAGGAATCTCAAGTGCTTTTTACTACAGTGTAACTTATTTGTTTTGATTTGATTTTTACCACCTGTGTTTTTAGTAATGATTTATGAAGCACTGTATATTAAAGTTTTAAAATATTGCACAGGTCTTTCTGAGCTTTTTTTTTTTTCACCCCTCACAATCACTACACCCAAACCAGACCTGAGAATGCTCCAACAGTGGCGGTTGCTGTTGTTTGCATTACTTCACAGCCATCACACACAAGGGGGCAGCATTGCTGCAGCGGTTCATGCAGGTAGAAGGAGCAGAGTAGGACGCTGCTGTAAGCCAGCCCATCACAGCCCAGCCCTGTGATGGCTTAATCATATCTGATTGCCATATGTCCTATAATAACCATATAGCTGTACACTATGTAGTATCATATGTATGGGACATGACACATATATTAACATATATATGTTAATATATGTTAACATAAATATATATATATATAT
>VURO01005875.1:16159-31469 GCA_015108175.1 Pelvicachromis taeniatus
TTTCTGGTCTGACCATTAATATATAGGGCAAGGGGATACACCTGTTAATCAAAATGCAAAATCAGTAATCCATTTAGAAAGTTTTTTTTTCAGTGGGAAACACCGTTCTGGGGAGGCACCTTGAACTGATCTGGACTGATTTTATGCACTCTCAAAACCTCCAACTACCAAATTTTTTCATCATTGTATAATCAAGATGATATTCTCCTGAGAACCAGCCTATCCATTTATGTCCTCTGTAATGGACATTTGTTTTTGGGTTATATCTTTTGACTTATTTGTGCTACCCTACCCTACTAGGTCTTGGTGTACTAAATAGAGGACATCCTGGTCTTTCCATTGATATCTCATGTGTTTGGGCGACCTCTTTTAGCTCCAAAGAGGAAGGAAATCACAAAATAAGTTCAATGGAAGATTCTCTTATCCTCGGTTCTCAGGTGGAAATGTTAGTTGTGATTTTAATCATAGTGCATTATTACACTCCACGAGTGAGTCAACCAAGAGAATGGTTGGATGGATGGATGGAGTGATTGATTCACCACTTGAGGGCAGTGTTGATTCACTTTCAACAGAAGAACAAGCGAACTGATGAACTCAAACGTTTTTCAAATGTAGGTTGTCACTCTGTGTAAAGTGATAAATTTAACATTAATATGTTTCCTTTTACTTTTCATTGACTGTTGGTGTTATTTACTATATTGCCTGTGTTACTCACATTAATTATCTCTTACAGAAGTACAGTCATGATAAAGTCTTCACAGGACTCAATGAAGGTTTTTGAAAAACTAAGTACACCCTTACTACTTCTACACAAATTAAGTAGCAGCAGAAGCTGCTAATCAAATACACTTGATTAACTGATCATCAGCACATCTATGAAAGTAGAGGTAGGTGAGGTAGGTAGGTGGTTTGGAGCATTCAGGTGAGTCTTAACAAAATGCCACAATCTTCCCTAGAGTGGACACCCCTGAAAATTCACACTAATGCTCACACACATTTAAAAAAAAATCAAAGAAAAGCTAAACAAAACAACAAAACAAAACAGGAAGTACACCTCAGTACGGGCTAAGGTGGCATGTTGAACGCTAAAGTTAATGACTGTAGTTCTGAATAAACCGCAAGACATATGGAACAATGCATATAAACACAAACATCTCATATCAACTGTCAGCATGGTGATGGGCGGCTGATAATTTGGTTGTTTTTTGCAGCCACGGGACTGGGCATCTGTCACGGGATAAGGCATCTGTCCAACAGCTAAAACTTGGCTGAATTTGGGTCATACAACAGGACAATGGTCCCAAGAACACCACCAAATCTACAACTGAGAAAAAAAACAAGCTGTTGCAATGAAAAAGTCTAGACCTCAATCTGATGTTCTGGAAGGCTCTTAAGAGAGCTGCGCATACACAATGACCTGAAGCAACACTGTAAAAAAAAAGAAAAAAAAGGTGGGCCTAAATTCCTCCACAACGATATGAGATACTGGTAAAGTCATACAGAAAACAATTAAGTTATTGATGCTAAAGGTGGTTCCACAAGATACCAAATCATGGGGTGTAACTTAATTTTCACAGGACTCTATATACCAAGATCCAAGCATGTGAACTTGGTTATTTAAGCTTAAACTCCAGCTCTATGTCTTTAAAAATGGTTTCACATTAATGTATCATCTCTCCACACTAAACTTCAACTTCACCATATTAGCATGTGTGCATTTGTTCTCCTCATTACTGGAAGCGTGCCTCTGAATCCGGATGACTGCTATGACTCTGGTGTTTATAGAGAAATTCCTCCCTTCTCACACCTATTGAATCTGGAGTCTTTATGACCTCTTTGTAAATACAAACACTGCAACACAAAAGTGTGGAAGCTAGAAAACAGCTCACGGGTGGGATAGCGCCACATACTTGGAGCATCTGCTGGATTTTCATCTCTGCAAACATTGTAGGATTTGCACCTTGATGATGGCAAACGGTAAGAGGTGCTTAAGGTGGGACACATCATTTATATCATTAAGACAGACACATCAGCAAGGTGTGGAGTCGATTAAATCATGAGAGCCAGCCATCAAAGTTTCTTATGTGCTTGAGATGTAATGACACTTTTATTCCCATTCTTAGTGCGTGTATGTGTAAACATGCAACTCTGTGTGTGGCTGCGTGGGAGGGGAGGCAATGAGAGATGAGTTAAGGAGATGAACAGATCGTGTGTGTGTGTGTGTGTGTGTGTGTGTGTGTGTGTGTGTGTGTGTGTGTGTGTGTGTGTGTGTGTGTGTGTATTAGGGGGTGGGTGCATTAGTCCGTGTCAGACAGCAAAGAGTGCCGCATTTATCTAGGAATCTGAGCCAAAGCAACCTCACTAGCAGGAGCACGAGAAAGGGGACAACAAGTGAGATGATCTGAGGAGAAAGAAAGAAGATGAAAGACACCCAGAGAAGAAAACACAAAATGGACAAGGATATGACTATGAAGATCTAATTTTCTTTCTTTAAAAAAAAGAAGAACAAAGTCAGCAAACTCCATTTGCCTGAAGAGGAATTTCTTGATGAGCTGAAGGAAAGTGAAGAGAAGCAACTTGGAGGAACAACGTTGGACCACAGTTTAAGAGTTTTAAAACATTTTCCCATGTTTCCTATCAGTTCCTTTAAGTTTAGCATGCTTCCTCTCCTCTATGTGGGAGTGCTGCTATCCTCAGATGCATCTCCAGCCTGCATAAATCCTCCCTGCAAAGAGAATCTAGTGGCTGCACCCATTCAGCCTGGGTCTGGAGCTGGAGCAGGTACTGGGGCTTGTGAGGGTCAAACTGGGACAACTGCCTGCAGGACAGGGGTTTCACTTGCAGCTATCTCGGACATCCCTCGGAAAGTGGAGCACAAACATGAATTACCCCAGTTTCAGTACAAGGTAATTGACATTTTATACAGTACTTTTAATTGTGTTTTTTTTTTGTTTTCACAGTTACCAGCTTAAAAATCCTAAAGTCTCAGAGGAGCCAGAAACAACTCTTAAACAGTCAATTAACTCCAGTGGACTAGGAGACCTTAAAGTTTCCCTGTTTACTCATCGTGATGCACTGAGAGTGAGCAGCATACTCGCAAACTCATGCCAGCAGTTTCTTTCTCATGGAACACTAAACTTGGCACCACCTAGGGAACAATAACCGTCAGCAATCAAAGAAGGGATAAAATTAGGTTTGCTTTAAAAATACCCTCATCATATGGCTGTGCTGAGCTCATACAGCAGCAGGTGTGTTAGAGACATGATTACAATGGGTGATGTAAGTGTAGGAGACACCCTGCGACACAAAACTGAGCTGTCAGTTATGTGTGAGGATGTGTGGATGTTATTTGTGCACATGCACAGCTTTATTTTTAGCCTTTTTATGCATGATTAAATAACACTAAGCAGTGCTGAATCATTTCTGACTTTCACAAAATGATTTAGATATACCTGTGTCACTGTCTAGCAGACTGGAGGTGTCAAAGAGCGCCTGGTTCAGCTGCAGCGGTGCATGCGCTCTGTCCAGGATACCGGGGGACCTTGGAGTCACGAGGGCCAGGAGAGCAATTCTCTAGGGGCGATCTTGGCTTTAATGGCAGCTGTGCTGACAGAGTGTGACCTCCACTGTCACAGCCAGGCCCTAGGGGCAATGGCTAAACGACTGGGTAAGTAGTACACCTTTATATCCCCAATCTCTGCAACACACAAACATGCGCACACATAAATGCCAGCGCAGTCGCTCCCCCACACATAGTAAACAGAACCTCAATGAGACCTGCTAGGCGTCGGTCATAGGTGAGTGCATAGGAATTTAACTGCACTGAGATGCATGGCAAAAACTCTCTATACACGCACACACAAACGCACAGACACATGAGGTATAGTTAAAGTGAAAAAGCCTTGAGAGCGCTATCATGCATCCTCTCTGTGAGGTATATGGGGGGAGCGTCTATTTTCAGCCCCTGACGACGGCGTGACTGGCCTCACTGATAACCTAATCTATCTCTGGGTTGGCAGAGAGCGCAGCGGTGGGGAGAGAGGGGGAGAAAGACTTGCTGCTTTTCCTCAAGAGCATCACTCAACATCCACCCACAGGTGAGGGTATTACAGGTAGCCACGTGAATTGTTGTTCATTTCTAAGCAGAAATAATGTACTGTGTGTGCCCCAGTTGCCCCCTTGGAGAGGCTACATCCTCGGGACTGTGCAGAGATTTACACGCTGGGGATCAAAGAGAATGGAATCTACACCATCCAGCCTGACTTAAATGGGCCGGCACTAGAGGTATTTCAGATTCACCACACTCATAAATGACACAGACATATCGCCCGTACCCCAACCCCACACCACTCTGGGCCGCTTCTTTTGGAGATGTGCATGCTAGCTGTGGATCAGTAAAATCTGGGCCATATAATATTAGATTTTCTGTATTGGTTTAGGCTAAATGTGACATGGAGACTGCGGGTGGCGGGTGGACAGTCATCCAGAATCGGCAAGATGGCTCAGTGGACTTCAACAGAACATGGCAGGAATACCGGGAGGGCTTTGGAAATCTGCAAGGAGAACATTGGCTGGGTAATGCAGCATTGCATGCCCTCACCTCCAGTGGCCAACACCAACTCTGCGTGGAGCTGGAGGACTGGCACCAGCAGAGGCGCCAAGCCACCTACAGCAACTTCAAAGTGGCCTCGGAGGCACAGAGGTGAAGCACTCTGCACACAGATATATTTTCTGCACTAAGTGATTAAAGTTACATGAAGATTCGACTTGAGTCTGGAAGCCAGCTACAACAAAAATGCATTTATTTTATCTTCAGTCACAATCGTATTTGCGTTTATGTTTTTATCACTTTTTTCTTAAATATGAACTGCACGTTTACACGAACAGACAAGGTTCTGACTATTTGCAAGAATCCTGAATATTTCACACAGGCTATTCCTGCTTTGGTTTTGCGACCAATCAAAATGTGATTCATGCAAACTACATCCTGAAGCAGATCAGCAGAGTTAATAAAGTCTTTTAATATAACCTTTCAAACTTTAGCAGGAGAACAATGTCTTCCTCTAATGTCTTTATGTAAATTCCAATGAATTCCTTAACTTACTTTAAACTGTAGTTTTTGAAGTTTTCACTTTCACTTATACTCAGTTATCTGCATATTTTTCCACACATACACTAGTATATGAGTTAGGAGACTTGTATATCCAGGACTCTTTACTGAGGCTTTCCATTATCACCCAGTCACTCTCTTGGTTTGGCTGTGGCTCAGGAAGTAGAGCAGGTCATTTACTACGGTAATTGGAAAGTTGGTGGTTTATGAAGGTTGCTGGAAGTGTGAATGTTTGCTAGAAGGCACATCAACACATCCAAAAGTACTTGTATCAATGGGTGAATGGGACGTGTTATATAAAATGCTTTGATTTCTCAAGTAGAGTAGTAAAGTACTATATATGAATCAACCCATTTGCCACTTTGGCAGGATTGTGAAATGAATATAAAACCTGCTTTTATTATTTTAACATACAACACACGCATAAAAACAAGAAAAAAAACCCTCAAATGTTGTTTCTCTGTCTTCCAGGTATCGCCTGACAGCACGGGAATATTCTGGTGATGCAGGTAATGCACTGAGCTACAGTAAGCGCTACAACCACGACGGCAGGTCCTTCAGCACTGCTGACCGAGACTATGATCGTTATGCGTCGGGAAGTTGTGGTCAGTACTATGGTGCAGGCTGGTGGTTTGATGCTTGTCTAGCTGCTAATCTGAATGGACGGTACTACCGCGGGCGCTACAGTGGGGTGACCAACGGCATCTACTGGGGAACGTGGTACATCCTGACAGATGGACGAACTGGAGAGCGCTACTCCTTCAAGAGGGTAGAGATGAAGACGAGACCCAAAAACTTTATCGGAGCAGACTAAAGATGATGATGACAACATAATGGGGAAAATTTGTTGTGCAGTAGCCTACAGTAATAATCACACCAGACACTTTCTTTTTTTTCTTTTAGAGTCGATAGATGCTTTAGTCGCTGTATTTAGCATAGCTTTCATGTCACTTATCAGTTATATGCAGATGGCAGCTAAAAGATTTAAGAAAAAATGTAAAAGAAATAATGTTTAAATGCTGATTAGCAGACTGTGAAGCTCTACTTTTGGTTATGATGGGCTCACTCTGGCAAAAAAAAAAAAGACATGTTACTTCATAACTGCAAAACGGAGAAATACACATTGAAAACATTGCAGAGGTTGCTGTAATAAATTTCCAGAATCTTTGTGCACATCAACAACCTGCATGATCACAGGATGTCAGGGGAGGCATTTTTTCTCCATGTTAACAGTTTAAGGAGAAGACAAACAACCCAAACCACGCATGAAAGTCATCCTTCACATGCATAAGTTAATACTGGTGATTTGCTTGTGTTCCTACCTGTCTATGCTCTGCGTCCTACAAAAATACAAGCTGCCTGCAGCAGCTCACAGACATTATAGGTCAGATGAAGTCATGGGAGACCGTTTACTGAAAGTAACCTCTACTTAGAGGTCATCGTGTCCCTGCAGAGGGCTCAGCTGTTATATACACAACTCCTAAAACTAAAACTTCATCACACTGTGATTCATGTGACAGGGTGTCTAACCACAGTCCCCTACTAAAATGTTCTGCCTCCAGCTGCATTAATAGAAAGCCAAAGAGCCAAAGCTCACAGTCCAATACTAAACCAAGAGTAGCCCAGTTTAAGACAGGCCATTTTTCTCGTCTCGCCTGACTAATACTTTCCCAGGTAGAGGTCTAACACACTGATGCTAACCCTCAGTAGCTTCTTTTTTTCTTTTCTGTTGGCAAACCATCCTCCACCCACCTCTATTAAGTCAAACACAAACATACAGAAACAGTCACCCTCCCCTTGTCTGTAGAGTTGGTGTCAGCGGGGGTGATTCATCCACAGATGAGTTTCACAAAGACGTTTTGGGAGTTAAGAATCAGTATGTGAGTCAGTGGGTGTGTGTCTCACAGTCTTTGTAAAATGCTGCCCCTGTTTTAGCATTGTTTGCAGTGAGCTGTCAGTCTCTGCAACAAGCAGGCTGTCTAATGTGATCATGTGACGGCTATCTCGTCTAAACACACAGACACACTGCTGTCAGACTTCCTACCTGCCGAAGTATTTCGCATACACTACACTACCTATCCACATACGAGGACTATTATTATGCGCGCATGTGCACACGCACGCACACACACACACACACACACACACACACACACAGGACTCAATGGTTCTCTCAGCAGATAAGGAGGTGCATGATGTGCTTGGCTTCTTCAAGACAAATGGATCCCATTGTACACATCATAAGAAGGCAATCACTGTTACACAACCACAAGCTGCTTTTTACCTGTTTCACACATAATCTTGCCACACACACACACACACACACACACACACACACACACACACACACACACACACACACACACACACACACACACACACACACACTAACAATAAGCAATTATGATCAATCACCCATAAAACCTATTATACATATCAGCTTTCTAATTTAATTTTCTCTGTGTCTTTGTGTGTGCTGGAGACAAGGCAAGGTTAAAAGGTGGTAGGCTCCTATTCTGCCCCCTGGTGGCTCCTGGTTGTAATGTAGAGACTGAGAAAAGCTTTGTGTCAGCTGAAGATGAACTGTGAAGTCAACACAAAAGAAATTAAAATTCTGGTGATCTAAATTATTATTATTATTTTAATCTTTATGAGATTCTGCCAAGGGTCTTGTATAGAGATAAATGGCTAAAAGGCAAGCCCAGTATCTAAATCAATTTTCATTCCATGTCAACAATAAATGGAGCAAAAACTCCTTCCCACCACTTTCTGTTCATCATTACTCTATTTTTTCAAATTTCTTAATAGGAGTTTAACTGATTTTGTTCAGACCTTCTCATATTTTCTCCCTTTCGATTCTTCATTCTCTGAACTGCAACTGCGTTCAATAAATTCAATCACTCCTCCTGATCTCTTCTTCTCTCCTCCTTTCTGCATCCATCAGTCTTGTTGACAAGGGAGGAACAGACGCCCAGGGTTGTGTCACCACAGTATCCTGGCACAGTGTCTGGAGTGGGGTGATAGTGGTGGTGCTGCAGGGTGCGAAGGGGTACCAGCAGGCTCTGCTGCCCCAGGGCCGGAAGCCCAGACTGGGCAGCGGTTAGCCAGCACATCCCTTTGAGAAACACCGTGCTCCTGTGAGGGAAGTTCAGATATGTGTCATTTATTTCTGCGTGACACAAGAAAATATCAAATTTAAAACAGAACTTATGTTGGTAGTAGTGTATTCATCTTTCTACTGGAGGCTCTATTTTTATTTATTTATATATTTATTTTTGTGGTGCATATAAAAGATGTTTTTATAACCTTTCACACGATGCAGAAAATTAAGAACAGCCCATCTAGTTACAAAAACTTGAAATATAATATGATCTCAAATGCCCTATGATAGATTCTTAACCTTCCTTGGGTGAGTCCTGCATCTCACCCTGTGAAAGCTGGAATATGCTCAAGCCCCATTGTGACCCTGAATCAGCTCTTATAATATGGATGGGTGGTCATCTATCACTGCAAATAATCAAATAGTCTGCTTATCCAAGTAATAACCATTAATAATAATCAGCTTTACTCAAATGTAATACCAGTCTCACTTTCTCTTCATATCATATAAATACAGAGTAAGACTTCAGAAAAACCTTCAATATTTCACCCTGGAAACATTTTATGTTTTGTCTCAGATTTATCCCCAAAATAAATATAATCTTTCTTCACACTCAAAGCATTTTGTAAGAACACAGATGAAGGTGGAGACTGTTTTAAATGTGGGCCATGCAGAGATCACTGCCCTTTTTTTTTCACTGCTGGAAATGACTGAAGTTGTAGGAATGTGATATTCCCATCCATGTGTTTAACAGCAGGTGGCAATGTTGCTCAGAGCAAATCTGGAAAACAACTTTCACATGAGAAACTGCACAGCGGTCTTTGGCAAACGAGGCAAACAAAGTGTCTATAGAAATGAAAGAACAATAGCCACACTGTGCTCTGTCAGAAAATAAACAGCCTGAGATAATAACTGTGCTTAACCTACAGCCTGTTTATGTGAAGCACGATGAGTGAAAACAATAACTTATTTTTGGAGCCATATAAGTTAATGTGAAGTATTTCAGGGGTTTTGATGCCTCATAAGTTTTCTTGAACTCATAAGCTTTCAGCGCTGAAAGCACAACTGCCTTGACTTGACTCACTTGACTGTAAACTTCAGGTTGCCGTGCCTCTTTTTAACACTGGGGGCGCCATTAGTGGGATTGGAGGCCAAAGGACAAAATCTGTTCACAGTGATGTACGTTTTTGAAATTAAGACTTTATAAAATGACAACACAGGTGTGTTAATGCGGACTGTGTGGTGTAAATAAGCCTTGGGCTCAGCAGCACTGCACAACAGAAAAGAATCTGGTGAGATGACAGCATGAATGAGGTGGGAGGATGAACTTAGTGGTCTGCAGTGGAAGGAACTTTTCATACTTTAATCTGCTCTCACTGCGATAAGGGCGTGCATGGCGGCTGTCAAGTGCAAGGAGAGTAGGAGGAAGGCTTGAGGGTGGGGAGGAAGCAGGAGCGGGTGAGGTTTGAAAGGTGTGTGAGTATAACAGGCCGTTAGAGGCTTGCCTTCCCTGACCACAGGACCACTGAGAGACAGCATGTGCCTGCTTTTAAAACTGGTCCTGCAAAAAACCAGAGAAAGGCAGCGTTCCGTTTGAAACCGGAATTCACCAGAACAAGTGTATCCTGATGTGGTGAGGAGCTGAGGTGAGGAGGGGAGAGGAGGGAGGGAGGACTCAGAGGGCGCCAAGTGGCAGGCCTCGCTCCATCTTTATGCATGAATGTGCTCATGAAAGTGGAGGTGGAGACGGTTTGCAGGCAGGGAGCGGAGGCACTGCAGGGTTTTTGCTTCTTTTTTTTTCTAACACTGACAAAAAACAACAACTTTTAATTAACAAAATATTTATGTGATTAACACTCAGCATGTTTAAAATCATTTGGAGACTAAAATTATTGCTGAGCTTGGTGGTACAGCACAATTTTCTTTTAATCAAAAGGTTAAATACTGAATGTAGTCAATAAGCTTTACATTAAGATTAGTCTTTCATGACATTTAAATTTGATGTAATCAGTTATAATAGTTGTGATAAAACATTGTTTGATGAACTTCTGGTATAATAAGAACGCTTCACTTGATACTTTCGAGCTGCAACTTTAACATTAGAGGACCACTTGCATATTAAATGAAAGAAGGACGCTGGCTCACTGGTTCACTCACATGTGTATGAATTTACACGCTCACAAGCACTTTATTAGAAACACCACATTAATGCTACGTAGGTGCTTCCTTTGCTCAGCTTTAGCTGCCATCCTGCAGATTTGTCTGCTGCACAGCTGTGATACAAATCTCCTCATTCTAACATCTCCCAAAGGCATCTTACTGGATTCATATCTAGCGAGTGGCTAGGCCTTTGCCCACTGCCCTGTGTAGCCTCAGTCTGTTTTTATGAGTACAGGAGAAGAACATGGCGCGCTCTCCGTATGGTGAAATATTGCTCCAAAGCACTTTATTTCCATCAGCATTTACGTCTCATGCCATTCCATAATAATCCACCTCTGATGTGAGGGTAAGACGGGGAAAATAACAAGAGAAGAGGTGAAACGATTGAGAGTGCTGATCAGGCAGACTCTGTTTTTCGAATCAAAGGATTATCTAATCTGATAATACCTGCTGACACCAAAATTCATGCGGGCGACCTCCAGGAGGTCAGAAGCAGCTCATCATAATATACCAGGAAGACCTTTCAGAATTAATAATCCAATAAATCCTTTAAATATGCAAACTGTATTTATCAAATTATGAAATATGAATACAGAGAGAGAAAGAATGAATGTGCGTACATGAGTGCATGTGCTCGTGTGTGTGTGTGTCTGTAAAGTAAAGTTCAGTATGAAGGATGTGGTAAAGCAGCCCAATGGTCAGCTGTGTTTCTCTTCTCTCTGTAGCTTTCTCTCTTGCACCTGCAGAAAGTTGCGGCAAAGAGGGAAAACACACACACACAGACACACACTCTGTCAGTGCACTCTGATGACTTCACTGTCTTCTGCCTGAGCAGCCGCAAAAGCCACACTGAATTTCTCTAAATGCTACGAGATTTTCTTTTGTTATTGCGCGCGCGTGTGTGTGTGTGCGTGTGTGTGTGTGTGCTGTAGGCATCTTTTTATACAAAGACCAAGTAAGAGACAGGAATGGATCATGGCTTTTTTTCAGCGCCTCTGTGTCTGATGTGTCTGTGACATATAGGATGGGTTAGCGCTGTAGAATCAGCTTAAGCAAAGCAGAAAGTCTTGGGATTTATAGACGGAAAATCACTTTGGATCAGACACGGAATGAGCAGAGAGATGCAAAAACACACGCTGTACCAGGACACATGCACATGTACATGCAGATGATACAAAAATATGTATGTTTGGTCCAAGGGTCTAGAGCCTGTGGCTCCCAGAAAAAACTAGATGATTAATAAGATGAATGGAAATTAAAAATATTTTTAATGCATTTTAAAATCTGTTGGTAATAAAGATGAAAAGGTAACAATTTTCTTCTTTAAGTTCTGTAAGTTCATAACAGCAATAAGACATGAGGTCATTGTATGCAAATGCAACATTAAAGTAGTTAAATAAGCTGTGTCACGTTCATCACAAACCTAGAATATGTTTTGCAGCTTCATGCTGATTTCTTCTGGTCAAAACTGGTTCTTTTGATTGTAAATCTCTTTTTGAAGCCCTCATAAAATCCATCAAAGTCTCTGTCACATAGACGGTGATAAATTTCCTCTGACTATTTCTGGAGGTTAACTTTACTTGATTTAATCTGTGAAAACTCATTACAGATGCCTAGCTGACTGACAGAAACAGAAATAAACAAGGGTATTATGCAGTTATCAGCCTCATTTTTCCCAAAATGAGTTTGTCTTTTTGGGGAATTTCTTACCAACTATCAGATGGATTGCTTTGAAATTCAGTTCACACCTTCATGACACCCGTGACTGCTGATTTTGGCCTGAAGCTGTACTTGATGAATTGGCACAGAGAATGTTTGGCAATCTCCTTTTAAACTTTGAACATATTTATCTTATTCAGTTTGGTGTCATAATTACAGAAAATGTAGAAAACATTACAAGTCCCTATTAAATTCAGCCTGTAGTTTTTACTCCTGGCCATTTTTCCTGAACAGTCCTTACTGAGCGCACACAGACGTACACTCACTCTGCCCACGGGAACTGGATTAGCACAAAGACAAAACAAAAGAATGATGAAGTGAAATTGATGAACACTCAAAGGTTGAGGGGGGGAGAAAAGGTTGTTTTGAATTCTACAACTCCCCGGACAGCTGCAGTGAAACAGAGATTGATTGACAAGTGGTTAGTGACAAGGTGTTGTAAACTCTCACATCCTGCTGCTCTCTGGGCAGGAAGTGAACCTCTGACCTGTAATGACTAAGAAAAGTTGCACAGAGAGAAATGCAAGATCAAATAAGGATATTTAAAGAAATATAAGATGCTGAAATAGTCTTTTAGTGAGATGTGTGGACAGCAGGAGTTTAGAGGATAGGAAAGAATTGGGATAAAAAGATACTTTCTCCTGCTCCATTATCACAAAGGGGTCACCGCAGTAGGCATATGTTAGAACGCATTGCTGGATTAAAGGGTAAATAAGAATGAGTTAATGTCAACATTAAAGTGCTGAGGTTGCTGGGCCTGATTTGTTAACATCACTGCTCGGCAGTGTGTAGAGCATGAAGCACAGCAGCCCAACTATGGTTATTTTTATAAAGTGTAACCTGTGCATGAAGAAAAAGAAAGATTACAGCATCTCTGCTCCTTGGCATAGATCCTGTAAGTCTCTGACACTTGGAAGGGTGAACAGCTTTCTCTCAAAAGCATGGTGGCACATTTGTTTTTTGGATGATGGTGGTGAAAGGCACAAAGGTACAGTGATTGGGCTTTTTAAACAGCACTTTCTTCCTTTTTTTGGCTGAAAAATTCCAGGATGTAAAATGAGGCAGAATCTGAATCTTCCCAATCAGAGTGAACAGAAGTACTACTACTGCTCTCCTCTAGGTGTCACTGTCTGCCTGATTATTTCAACGGCAGCAGTTTCGCCTTACCATTATGAGTCCTACTAATTTGCAAGCAAAAAGTTAGTCTAGCTCTAACAAGTTATTCATAAAGGTGCTGAGAGCAACACTCATTAAGAGACTTGTTTTTTTTAAATGGGCGTCATATTTGTCATTTTTAATGCATTCACTTTGTTTGAAATGATTCCTGAACGCTGACTGTCACTGTATGTTCAATCAAGTGAAATCAGAAAATGCATTAAATTTTAACTCATTGAAATAGAATTTTAATTAAAATAAATAAGTTATCTAAATATTGAATTATCCATGAACTCAAACAAAAATACAATAAAGAAAAAAAATCATAAATAAATAAACAAAATCAAAACATTGTTTAAAAAGTAACTTTGAATAAAATAAAAATTAGAATTATATCAGTTTTATTTTTTTATTAGACCCACTACTTTATTGAACTTTATTATATTTTCCTATTATTATTTTATTGACTGTAGAACAACAAAACTTCAGCCTGTGATGGAGTAGTTATTTGTTGAATCTAAGAGTGCTCCTAAACTCACCCTTTATTCATTCATTTCCATTATATATTAAATTATGTGCACTGAATGACCTGTCGCAAAAATATTGCTATAAAAGGACAATTTCTGACTTCAGGAATAACCCTGGAATAACTGTCACACACTGCTGTGATATTTCAGCAATCGGCTCTGAAATGAAGAAGAAGAGGAGACTTTTTAAATGGTCATCTCTGGTGTTTTGCTTATTAACTCAACTGCCTTCAAAATACATATTTCACGGTAACCTGTGCAGGCAGATTACCTGCAGCGTTTGAAGGACTGTGATTACGTCTGTGTGGGAGTCATCAACCCCTATCTTCTCTCAGACTTGGGCACAACTTGAAGGGGTTTTGCAAAGACTGATATGCTACCTCACTTTGAAGCCTTATATAATTTGTCAGTCTCCAACCCAGAATAAGTCCTATTAGGAACATGCAAAGTGGTTTGTTGTCTGCTGTGCGATGTTTGCATCTATCAAAGTATCTGAGCAAAGACCCCTCACATTGGTGTAATATGAAAAAAAGGGGGGAAAAGAAATGGGAAATGCTCTGTCATTGCAGGGGGAGTGGGGCGAGGGGAGGAGGAGCACGCTTGCCTGGCTTGACTTTCTGTTTGACCTTTTCGGGAAGGAGAACTAATCCTTGAATATAATAGACTGTACGATATGGAAAATGACTGCGCTGTTATCTGCGTTACCCTGGAGACCATCAGCAGCACCCAGGCCTGCTGCAGCTGCCAAGTTATTAAGCATCCAGTTTGTATATATTGGAAAATACCTTTTTTTTTTCTCTGCATTAACCGGTCACTCCCCACGAACACACGCATCCACACAAAAAAAAAAGGTTCCTCTTATTCTTTGTGCCTGCATGACGGAACACTGATTTCCCTTTTCTTTGAATGAAGCACTGAACCACAGGCTTAGTTCTGATTAGTTTTATCATCAGCATATTGTCTTAGAAAAGTGTTCTCTTTATATCTAAATTCCTGACATAGCATAAATCGCAAATAATGGTAGAACCGCTCTCTTTGTTGAAATTTGCTTTTCAACTTGGGGCGAAGGGAACATTTCAGAATAGCCTAATTTCATCCAAACATACCAAACATTTTGATTCTGTTATTTAAATGAGCAGCAGTTTTTCAAACCAAATGGAGTCACGCAGGATTTCAGCCATTATCATGACTGATTAAATAAACAAATATCAATCTTTGCGCTGTTACCAAACCGCTGCGCGGGTTAATACCTCTATTGGCTGCTTTTGCCATTTGCAAAATTTCTACCACGTGAAAACATTATTCAATTTTTTTTCTTCTTTTTCTTCTCTCTGCTTAGAAGCGGCTGCGTCTGTTTAAGTCTTATGCAGTCAAATCCAAGATGAAAGAAATTAGATATCCCACAACAAAGAGCCGGAACCTCAGATGGCTCCCGCAGATAACCCAAAAATAATGGGAAGCCAAGCTGGATTTATGCCGTCAAATGCTCCGAATAAAGACTTTGCACATGCACAACATTAAACTTGTAAATAATAGCCA
>VURO01005879.1:0-30985 GCA_015108175.1 Pelvicachromis taeniatus
CAGCACAGCTAAATGTGGCCTCTTGTGTTATCAGCAAGTGTAAACTTTACATTTTCCCTTTGCTTCTACTAAAATCATAACAGGATTTCAGTCAAAGGAATTATTGGAAAAGTCCGTTTTCTTTCATTCACTGTGAGTGATGAAAGACATGGGAACTTTGATGGAGCAGTTAAGCAAATTACGTGCTGTCTTTTTCTACAATTGTTTTATCCTTTTTTTGTAATGATTGTCTTAATCAGCCTGCTTATGGCCCACTATCCCATGGACTGTTTAGAGTACAGGATATTGATGTTTTCTTTTATTCATCTTATGTTGCATTAAAATTCCAGTCTTACCTGCTGCGGATGACGCAAGAACCCAGAATCCCCTGCAGAATCCACTGTGCATGTATTTAAATCTTTCATTACAAAGTTTCCGTCAGTTTTATAATCGCGATTGAATTGAAACACAGTAAACCATTACCATATTACTTATCCTACACCGTATTTGGAAGGATGCCTGAAAACAAGACAACCTTTGTCAAATGAGGGGAATGTGCAACAATAACATTTACTCCAGGAGAAAGCAGGGAATAATTACTCGTGTGTGGCTTGAAATAGAACAGTTGAACAGTGCACAGATTAGAGTGCATCCTCCAGTGCCCATTAATCAAATGCTTTGGAATTAACTTTCAATTGACTTTCTTATCCTTCCGCATAAAATAGATGCCATGGCTGAAAAATGGAGTGAGCAAGCAATCTTTAATTTGAAGACAAAGTTTGTCACGCCAGTCAAAAAAAGAGAAAAGAAATGAAACGATGGAAGAGCTTCAATTTTCATTTGTGTTTCAAAGTAATAAAAGAGGCCCAGAAGTGCTTTTATTTCAATGAGGATTGTCCATAACAATGGAGAGCGTATTAATGGGAGATGATTGGTGATTTTTGTACTTTTTGAAGATCCATTGTACTCTGTTGTTTTCCCCATTTACTCAAGTCCTTCTTATGAACCCCCCTGTAAAAAACATCTCTGTGCTAGAATAAAAGAATAATGCATGCCTTCTGACTAGCTCAGGCTTGACAGTTAGGCACATAACCCCTGCAAAATTGGCCTGGTCACACTATAAAATGGACCAGCTAAATTTATCCAGTAAATCCTGCAGCAAAGTGCAACTTCTTCTCAGCTGTATAACAGCAACCTTTGAAAGGTCAGAAGGGATTGATTAATTAACAGCCCTTTATTGTGCAAGCTCACTAACGTTTCCACACCACTATGTCTTCAAAGTCAGACTGGATAATGACATTTGGCAACCAGTTATAGTCAACCCAGACTGTGTGTACAACTCTCTTTGGACATTTGGTTGGACAGGATTTCAAATTAATTGAATAATGAATCAAAGACTGAGAGTTAGCATATGTCCAGTTACCATACCCCCAGTGGCCCGTTAGAAACAGAGACACAGAATCCCTAACTATACAGGGACATAGACTACATTTAACGTATGACAGCTCCAAGAAGACACAACGTCTCAATTTTTCATGTAAGCAGGAAGGCTAACGCTAAATCAGAAACGAGACACAAGAGTGCAAATCTAAATTTAATTATGAGCATAAACGTAGTGTGACAAATGAGAGAAAACGTGACATATTTGGTTCTCATTCACCTGCAGAGTGAGTCGGTGATGTCATTGCCTCTAGGAGACAGATTTTCTTTCTGTTGCTCAGATGTCGCAGAGTCATGGTTGGTCTGTGTGTGATGACTCACAGGTTCATGGTTTGTGCAGTCTTGCTGTCTTATGTTCAGTTATACACAGTTGTAAAGGATGTTTTGTTTGTCTGAGATATACACAATCATATTTTAATATATAAACAACATGTGTCTGACAGCTAATGAAGGATTTGAAGGAGCATATTCGCCACTATGTGGATATCCAAAATACGTTGTCTGAGGAATCTGGACATTCGTATAGTAGGCACAATACAGTATCAGAGTGAACAAGACTCTCTTTGATATGACATTTAAATATCATCAGATGATCACTTTTGAGAACAAGTGCTATAGCAGTACGGTTATCTTTGAGGAAATATTTTTTTGGGATTGTTTTTAGTAGCAGGGATTTTGTTTCTATATTCTGTGATGGGCTGAAAAAATATACACTGGAGGGTGACTCCTTTCTTGGAGAGTGTTTCATTACAATAGATTTACACCGTAAATCTGTGTCTGTACTGCAATATCTTTGTAACCTGTAATGAGTTTTATCTGATGAATACACTTAGAGAGCTTATAGAAACTGGTTTCTGCTCAGTAGTTTGAGATCAAATTGTAGCTAGAAGTGCTGTAAGATGCCAAAAAAGTAGGCAAAAGTTTAACACAGCTGGGCAAAGGAGTAGTAGACCAATATGGTACTTAATCTGTATGGTAAACCTGTCATTCACCATGTGTTAATAGATCTCCCTGCATTCAACCATACTTCTCTTCCACAGCATGACTTTTATCCTGTCTTCCTTCTCTCACCCCAACCGGTCGCAGCAGATGGCCGCCCCTCCCTGAGCCTGGTTCTGCTGGAGGTTTCTTCCTGTTAAAAGGGAGTTTTTCCTTCCCACTGTCGCCAAAGTGCTTGCTCATAGGGGGTCATATGATTGTTGGGTTTTTCACTATATGTATTATTGTAGGGTCTACATTACTATGTAAAGTGCCTTGAGGTGACAGTTGTGATTTGGCGCTATATAAATAAAATTGAATTGAATTGAATTGTCATTCAACCTCTTTTGAAAGCACAGTCAATATACACAGACATTTCCTTCTTAAAGTCTTAGTAGGCTTTGACTTTAAAACCTTCTGCAGAGACACTAATTGCTAAAACTCCATAATGACAGTCAAGGAAGAAGCGTCCAACTGTCTTTTCTTTTCTTTTCTTTTCTTTAATTTTCTAATGAGCACAACCAGCCATGGTACCATATAATACATATAAATTCAATGCTGGTTCTTTCTTCTCCTTTGTCCTTCTATTACAAGTAAATGTGTGTTACAAGGAGACAGAGGTCACCATGCTGAAACCATCGTTCCGGGTGGTTGTTCCTGTTTTGCTTTTACTTTTTGCAAAATTTGTAAATTCAGCATGTCACCAGGGAAGGTCTGTTACTTTTTTCTTAAGAAATACATTTTTATATTTGGTCTGGCACATGTTATCAATACAATAAGTACTTTGAATTCAAACTTTAATCACATTTGTTCTTGATTACATCTGTCTGGACTACAGCCTTACAGCAGCGCCAATGCTCAAGTCATGGTAACATTGCAACAATGTTACAATTAAAGGCTTGCTGCTCACTGAAGCAGCAAGCCTTTAATTATAAATTAGAAAAGCGCAATATGACAGCCAAGTCAAGACAATATTTTTCTATGCTTCTGAAAAAAGAACACTTGAGTAGACAAGCCGTGTTGTTTGATTAAATGAGTTTTCTTTTACTGATTGAAGAGACACGAAACATCGCAGTCCTCTACACTTGGAGTCAAAGCAAGGGCACATAGCTTGACAACAGTGTAAAACAATCACCAATCTCCACTCAAGTAAACAATTCTTAGCTTCTAATGGAAAATAATTAGTGCAACAAAAAGACGAGGCTTGGTTTTACAAAAATGCTGTGCATGGTCAGAATTTGTTGTTTCTTTAATTTGCAGTATGCAACATGAGAAGGACGAGCTCCAATCTCTTTATCCAGGCTGGATGATGCCTGCTTGATGGATCACCATCCTGCTCCACTAGCTCACTGTTGGCCATCATGGATCACTATCTGGATGCACTTTCATTATGGCTACTGTCATGGACCACTATCTTGTTAGGCTGCAAAAACATCAATGACAAATCAAAGCCACAAGCACATGAAATTAACTTGAGTGTGTGATGTGATTTTGTAGTGAGCATGATATTTACCTGGTACGGTGCCAAGAACACTGAGCGAATGGTTCTTAGAAAATTAGGCACACTGAATCCTCTTTCGCAGCCGCATGATGTGCATCTTCAACTAGTGGACTTCATTTCACCCTCGCCGCCGTTTAACATTACATCCCGACCGGCCTCTGGTGGGAAAGCTGTCTTAAAGACATCCATGCATGCACATCCTAACCCCCAACCTCTATTTCTCTCTATCTTTTTTCTCTCGTTCCACCCTCTAATCAGCCATCAGGGATTGTGTGTGTCAGTGTGCGTGCATGTGTCTACGTGTGTACAGGGATTGTGAATGAAGAGCAGTGCAAAAAAGGAGCGATGACCCACAGTCCTCTGCACTCGCTTCGACCTCAACCGCTGCAGTCCCCTGTGGCTGTCCCTCCCTCCACGCACACACACACCTCAGCCGCTGCACGGCTTAACATTCATTCACCACCACCACCCCTCCTGTCCTCTCCTCTCTCCACCCCCCGCATGCCCTCTTCACTGGAAGAGCCACATAATTATTTTCTCTGGGAGACATACTGCTTGCGTTCGCCTCTATCTTTAATTACAATCAAGCAAAAGAGAGCTTTAACAGGAGGGACCAGGCACGCTGCTTTGATGTTGTCTGCTGCTGGCCCCTTTGCCTTTTTTCCCAGGCAAATGGCAGAGCGCTTACATGTCAACACCACCCTGAACACCCAGCATCATATTCCTTGACAGTGAGGAGATGTAAAGCATGGTGTCTTTGTGCGAAGCAGATTGTAAAAATTTGGATGTAAATCTGTTGGGTTTTTTGTGTTTGTTTGTTCTTTGGGTTTGTGATGTTAGTTAAACAAAGGCCATCATGTTGTTCTGCTATAAACCTAAATTCCAGTTTGGCTATCCGCATGTTTTGATCCCCGCTGCCAGTGAAGACTTTGTTCCTTTGGAGAAAACCCAAGCGGTGGGGATTTGTATGTGTGCAAGGAGAGTGTGGGCATCACTTAGCTTGTACTGTAGGTTATGAAGCATGTCTTCACATAATGCATTCATGCAACACAAAGTTGCATTACGGTAAGATTGCAGGCTAAATATCGAAGCTAAGATATATTTAATTTAAATAGATTTGGGTTTTCTGGACTGTACGTGCAGGAACTGGTTTGCACCAGGATGCATTTAGGCTTGTTTGTGCGCACGTGTTTGTGACTGATTAGCGGCTAGATCTGTGATTGCTGCTGTGAGCCTGTGATTAGAGTGTTGGCTGAGATGTTGGCTGCTGATTCTTTTGGCCACAAATGGACAAGAAGCCGGACTGAATCAGCGATTGCAGTCTGCCACCTCCTAGAGACGGTTTTCTGTCTAACTCTAAGCTCAGTGTAGCCCTGCTCTGTAAATAAAGCATCCGAAATGAAAGCTGATACAATGTCTTTTCTCATCCGTAGCTATTATGTGACTCACTTTGTGAACAGTGGATGCTAATATCCTGGTATTAGACAGTGATACAAGTTATTCTTCTGTGTATTTCTGTTTAGTTATTGGATAGAACAACAAAACTAATGAAAGTCTGTAGAGTAAAGCTGAAAAATATGATGTTGTTGTTTCAAATATGAGCCTGATTCAAATAAATGTTCTTTCACAAGACGATTGATTTGATGCAATTGACACTCTGTATGTTACATATATCCAAAAGTATTGTATTTTTATTGATCTATCCACAGCTGTGGTGAAAAGTTGACGTGAACTCATCACCTGCATGGATGTCATGGTCATTTTTGATGATTTCTTTGAACTGTTTGTTTCCACAGAGAAATGATTGTAGAGTATACATCTTCAATGACTTTCAAAAACAAGAATTGGGGAATTTATTTTGGATTGCCTCTCATCCACATGGGGTCAAAGGTATATACTTACACCCCCACGAATATTTGATTAACTGTTCCTTAGCAAGTTGCTCCTCGACCAGATGCTTTTGATAGCCATCAAAAAGTTTTGACTTCGTGCTGAATTCTTGGCAGAATTAATAGAGTTCATTTAAATTGGTTGATTCACTGTTTTTATACATAGTCTAACAATTTTCAGTAGGGTTAAAGTCAGGGCTTTGGAAAGGCCAGAACCTTAATTCTAAGCAAGAGTCTATCATCTACCTGTCTCTCAGTCCATCCGTCTATCTGTGTATGTGAATTAGTACATCTGTGTGTGTTTGCATGGAGGAGGCTGATTTGTATTCATTCATTTAGTCGTCAAGTAGACCAAGACTATTTTTCTCCCTGTTTTCACTTTTTGAACTGTGTTTTTGTTTAGCTTTATTTGGTCTATTTGAAATCACTCAGCAGCATTATAAATAAGTTTTAGCCTTGAATGGCTTTTATAAAAAATTATCCCTCTGAAGTTATCAAAAGATGGATCTTGTGTGTTTGTCTGTGTCTTTATGTATATGGATCAAATTTCTCATTTTAGCACTGTTTTGTAAATCCATCAACACTCATTTTTCTCACTAAGAAATTCTCCCGTCCACTGTCTCGCCTAAAAAACTGAAAACATAAACTGGAGGAATGCTCACAGGCCGTGGAATATCAATCAGTCTCCAAATAAGTCGGAGGTGTCAGCAGAGTAATGGATTTTGTTTGAGAACGAGTCCATAGCTGCTGCACACAGGGATTTAAAACAATAATCTTTCCGGCATAATGACTGGGTAATATGGATAGCCCATTTATCTTTGATTAGTTTTTTTGATGTAGGGATAAATTCCCATGACTCCCTGTTTCATTATTCTTTCTAATTACCTGCACCGATTCGCCCATCAAGCATCGGTACACTGGCGCGATGTAATTGCTTCTGCCATAAATCAAGAAACATTTGGGGGCGTCTCCAGAGTATCTGCTCCATTAATACAAAAACATTGGGAAGCCAGGCTTATGCTCATATTGATAAATCTAATCATTAGTTTTGACATTTTGATATTTGATATGCACAATCTCCAGCTGAGCGTCTTAGTAGTTCTTACACTGATAATTGCTGCTTCTGTTTTACTCGACAGCATGCGTACAGAGGCGACAGCTGCTTCTTTCTTTACATTATTCACAGGGTCAAGATCTGCCGCGTCTCCACTTGGAAAAAAAAGGCACTTTGCATTTGCAATTGGGATGCCACTGAATGACGCATTATGGTACAGCCATAGCTGGCTGCCAAGGTCAAGGAGCACATTGTGTCTTAATGAGGCCCCAGGCTCTGATAAACATTCGGCTGACAGCCCCCAGTGTTGCCTCATCTCTGTTGTACAAAAAACATGTAAAAACTTGCCTCGAGCTGAACATCACATATTCCAGTCCGCAGGGTTATCATTCTAATTTAGTTAAGGCATTAGGCAAATCAACAGCTCCCGTAGCACCACAGTAGGGAGAGGTTGCTGGAGGTGGAATTTGAATGAGCTAAGTTAAGGCAGACAGAACTGGGGCTTAGCTGTTAGCCTCGGGGTCAAAGTGATAATGTATGAACTTAGCTCCAGCAGGCCAGCAGACAGCACTACATTAGTGACCAACGAGTGTCTTAGAGTGGGCGCTTTACTCTGAAAGGGACACGGCGAGTTTGCATGCCAGCCAATCAGGGACAAATGTGGATTATTTGCTGTGCCATAAAATTACTCATGTTCCTCCTGTATCAGATTTGCCACTTGTTACTTTTAATTGCGTTTGCACAATGGTCACACTGACCTTTATTTGAATTGTTTGTGCTCTTGCCAAAGCAGTATGCATATTAAGCGCTGCGAATAGGAAAGGAAAACAGATTTTCTTCTCTCTTAGGAAAACACATTTGCATTTTTGGGGAGAAAGTTTTGAATTAAATTAGCCTTAATAGTTTACTTTTTAAATGCTGCATATTTTATTTTGTGCTCAGCACTTGCTAATTCTGACTAGCAATTTTGAGCTTGTGTTACACTGAATACAAACTATTTCACTTGTAAAGAGATCTGAAAAAGGTTTCTTGTTCATTGAATTCCGTCAAGAATCCATGGCATGCTGTTAGCTTGAATCTGCATCTGACACAAACACATTAGCACCCTGAAAACTGACAAGAAGTAACTGTGATGTTTGCCTGTGCTGTGGACATGTGTGATGTGTTGACTTCCAGCTGTCCTTGCTTTGTAGCATCTTGTCTGAACACATTCTCTTTGCCTGGCCTCTTGTGAACCAAACACAGAAGAGCAGCTTCAACTGACAAGAATGCCTAATGTACTAAAGTCACTGGAGTGTAGCAGACTAAATGGCCCCCAACAAGGCACTTACTGCCTTGTGTTTTACAGTAGTTGCTATCTTCTTTTCAGCAAAAATATATCTAGGCTTAACCTTGCCTGTGTTCACTGTAAGATTTCTGTAGTGCAGTGTGCTTTCCTTTTCTTTTTAAAGCTGCTCTAGTTAGTGCTTTTGTCTAACCAGCAATCAAGTATTTAAAGTGAAAGGTGGGAGTCATGGTGATGGACACACAGAAAGTTATTGCGCTTTAGACTCTTTTAGCATCATTCTTCTCATTACCTAGGTGGCTTCGGTTTTCTCCTACCTGATTTCCAGATGCATGAGGTAACTTTATTTTTTTATTTTTAGGAGGACAGCCCAAAGTAGGGTCCAGCAGGTAAACAAACAAAGTTGCAATTGAAAATGTAGCTGCTGAAGAGCAGGGTATTTTCTTAAGACCAAAATAGATGTGAAAGGACCATAAACATTACACCTGGCTATATCACCAATACTTATTCTAAATAAGTAACTTTACCATTTTTAATAATTGCTTGCTGATTAAGTTGTGGCAATTATGATTTAAACAAAAAAACAAACCAAACCCCAAACCACGTTCAAGTTAATACTCTTTTCTTGTCTATTATTGTGTGCTTACATTTTTAGCACCTTTGCTAGTAGCAAACGTCCACTGTGGGCTAACTAGTTAGCTAGCATATATTTAAACTGAACATAAAATGTTCTGATGATGTTTTTTTAGTGCATTACCATACATGTCTTATAATAATAGATAAATATAGAATTCCGTTTAAGTAGTGAAAAAATATTCTTTAAATGAAATAATTATGGCAGCATGAGGAAACGTTTTCTTTAAAAGCACGTGTTTCTATTATCAGCAGCAGATTAATTAGCACGTTTGAAATTAGTTTCTGCTTTTATATGATAGTTAACATTTTATGACACCGTGAACGTAGATCACATGCAAACAAAGCTGTAGATATTTATGGCTTTCTTAACAGCGCTACCAGCCTCACACCCTTTTGTCTGGCTCGTACTCTCCCTCTGAATATGTTCGAGTGGCTTATGCAGAGACACTGAGTGGGATGACTATGGTGCAGCTTGCAGTGACCTAGGTTAATATGGTTAAAACACTTGAGTGCCAGTGTCTGCAGTTACAGAGGCATGCAGGGTGCTGAATGCTGAAAACAAGTCTTCAGAGAGTCTTATAGGAGAGCACAGGGAGCTGATATACAGTACTGTAGTTGCTGTATAAGCAGCTGTGCTTAGGCCTGCACGGTGCCTGAGGTGTCTGTAACAATGATTTCCCCACAGACTCTTTCTGCAAACTATGAATCAAATCAGCACCTTGTGTGCACCTTATTATACATTCTATACAATGAAAATCCTTTTAAATGTCCTTGTTATGCAGAGCTGGGAGCTGTAAAGCAATAGGAAGTATGCATCACCATCATCATCATCATCATCATCATCATCAGTATCATGACCACACAGGGAACAGTATGAGCCCTGCCTAAGCTTTGTTATTCTACCCCCTTAAAATTATTTTGGATTGTAGAAGCTTTGTGGAACAACCTCTCAAGGATGTCTGTGCCTAGACTTATATGACAAGGTCTCGCTTTTTGAAAACACTAAAAATAAAAGCCCTCAAATCTGCTCTCAGAAAATCAGAAGTGATTCCCTCTTGAAGACATTCACCATCAAGAAATGTATAGAAGTATGAAATAACTTACAAGCTCACGTTCATATCAAATGTCCTCTGACAAAGAAATGTGCAGACTATAGAGGCTTTACCCTGGCACTATCTCGGTGTAGTGAAGCAGCAAACAAACTGAAGAGCACAGATCTGAGATCCTCTGGTGGGTGTGAAGTGGAATCAAAGTACTTCGGGCAGCCACTACCGTGTCTGGGTTTGCCTAATCAAGTAAAAGTACACAGAGAGCCCGAAGCTCTTTGTACGTGATTTACTGGAGCCATAATTCATTTGGAATTGGAGATGAGGAGCTGGCAATGGCAGGTTACAGTATGGAGTAGGAGTAATTTGAACTGAGTAATGATTAGAATCTGGATGGCTCTATAAAACAGATGTCCTTCAATATCTGTGGGTTTAGTGTGGAGTTTCAGTCACCGGTGTGTGATTTTATGGGGCGCCTTTTGCTTGGTTTTTCCCCCTTTTTTTTCCTTGGCAAAACCTCAAATTCTCTCCTGAGAGTGGATTCATATCATAACAAACAAATGTTACATGCCTTCCTAATTCAAATTTATACATGTTTACTCCATGTAGCTTGGCGTTAAAACTGTAGTCAAGCATGTGATTTGTGAGATGATCCTTACAGCCTACTTCTGAAGCACAGCGTGCATGTATATGAGTGCATGCATGCAACCAAAGGCATATGTGCAAATTGGTTAACCTAAAGGCTCGGCCCTGTGAAAAACATAGAAAAACCATTTAACACATCTTCGCACACATTTCCACAGATCGCCTGTACAGGGGTGGAGGTGGGGGGTGTAGATTGCCCTACCAATTGGAAGTACACGCTGCTTCCATGGTCGCGCTATTTATTTTTATTCCGACACAAGACTGCTTGTGAATATTCATGACTGTGTGCCTCTAAACGTCAGGACGCAGCGGTGGCTCTTCCTCCCTGACAGAGCGGGGAGGCTGAGAGAGGAGCGACAGCATGCCAGAGCCCGGCTGCATCGCTCTCATCGACAACGAGCGTCGTTTGACTGCATTTGAGGGCAAATCTGCTCTTAACTCATCCCACGGTGCAGCGCCAAAGGAGGCAGCGATGGTCTGACGGGACACAAACACAGAAAGAGACTCGAAGGCGGAGAGAGAGAGAGTGAGAGAGAGGAAGAGGGGAGAAAGAGAAACGCCGCTTTGTTTTTGAAACGCGCACATACACACACACGCACACATACACACACACATATATTTATTTGTTGGACATAAGCGCATTTAGATTCATATTTGCAAAGTGGGACGGATCGGGTGACCACAAAGCCTGTGAGGAAGGAGATGCCACAGAGGAGCGGTGAGAGCTGGGTGACGCTTCAAAACCAGGGCTTTTCTTGCGCGATGGACGAGACATATTGATGCTAAGGAACTGGCGACTTATCACGTTGCGGAGGAGAGATGTTTTGCAACTGCCGGAGGCTGCTCAGGAGGATGAATCCATCCCCTGTCATTTTTCGCTAGTAATATGTAGCTGGAGCGAGTGCAGCTGTTTGTCGGCGACTGAAGCTCTCAAAAGCATCGCTCACTGGTTGGAGCCGAGCTCCGGGGACGCTACTAACATTTCCCACCTTTTAAGTTCTATGTGACCGTTGCAGTGTCCCACTACGGAGCCTCCCGCGCTGTCCGTGGTGCTGAACGGATTAGTTAGCCCTTCGGGTCTCCACGAGTTGACCTTCTCTCCAGCGAGCACAGAAATCACCCCGCCGCAAGACACACTGTAAGGTGACAAAGGAGGCCACCACTCGTGAGCTTTTGCCGGGCTTGACTGAGTCAGCCAGACAATATTCTCCTTTCATGGCTGTGGCACGCAAAATCAAAACTTTGCTGACCGTCAACATCTTAGTGTTTGTGGGGATTATACTGTTCTCGGTGTACTGCAGGATCCAGGACCGATCCGAGGAGCTCATCCAGATAGGGCGAATTTCTGACCAGAGGCTGCGAGCCAGGAATGGCAAAGTTTCCAACTTGGTGGACAGGCAGTCAATTCTCCAGAGGCTGGAGAGGCTGGAGGATGTGGTCTACAACCAGTTAAACGGTAGGAAACTGCTTGAAGTTAAATCCTTGATCTATGAAAGCAAACGTTTTATATTTAGCACACAGGGAGTCCTTGCATGATGTCCACCAATTTGTTCGGTAATAAGATGCGCTCAGGTAAGTTTGACCTGGACCATGACTCATGCATTTTATTTATTTATTTATTTATTTATTTATTTATTGTCAGTCTATCCTCATTTCTTTGGAAAAAGCGCTTCGCTGTCACATGAATTGGCAGTAGTATCCCACTTGCTTATTAATAGGCTAATTATGCATTGTATAATTTATGCACGTGCACGAATTATATCCGGGTTAATGTACTTCCCTGTGCTATCACTGACCTGTTGTAAACTTCACATGCATTTGTAATAATTATCGAGGTCGGTGCAGAATTGGAGGAAGTCTGTTCGCCAGCAGCATTCCTGCCATCTCACTGGAGGCATCGCTGGTGAAATATGTCAGATTTAACTGGCAGTCTGCGTTTTGAAGGAGAGTCTAATGTACTACCTCTATAACACAATGACGGACTTTTACAGGATTTCATTACACGGGCATTAGTCTGTGGGTCAGATCTGGTCTCTTGACCACAGCAGAAATCTTTTTTAAATCAGGTTACGTCTTACTCTGCCTTACTGTTTTATTTAATACATGTATGTGTTTTAAGCAGGAGAAGGTCGTGGTGAGTGAGTGGGCTTCAACAGATTCATGAAAGGAGGCGTGGCTGCATCAGCCTCTATGTTTATGTGTACTTCATATATACATGCGTACTTTCAACCAGTACTTCTTATTCTTATAAGCATCATTTTTCTTACTGGTATTATTTTAATTCTGATGCAAACGTTAAATAGGAGAAGTGAGTGGGCTTTGTTGGTCAAAGATTAATCAATCACATGGCTAACCTATTTAAATGAGTTTCACTACTTTAGCTAACATATCCAGTTGCCTTCTCATCCCCATAATCGAATATGCACCAAAAATATCTTTGAGTTATAAAGAATTTTTTGGCATTTTTTTCTTTTTTGCAATGAAAGAAACAGATTTCTTGAATTAAATGCTTTTTTCCCCCCAGAGCGCTCACTCAGATAATAAGGGATAAGTGGGATCACAACTAATACGTTCTCACATCCTGTGATTACCACAGGAGTGCTTTTCTACCTTCCGTCATGAACCATACCAGATGCATCTGCATGAAGTGGCTGACTTGATGATGACTCAGTGACTGCTAAACTTCAGCCTTTTGAAGAGAGCATCCAGTTTGGAACTCTGTATTCACAGTTATTTGGGAAACCTTTTCTCTCACGGTACAGGAAGGATCTGTTTTTGATCCAGTGATGCCTCATCTACAAAGACTCTTGTTTCCAAGCCAAATAATGAGAAGGCTGCATGGTAGACTGTTACACTGTGTCACTGATTTGTTTCTTCACTACTGCTAAGGCTTAATGATAGAACAGCATGGTGGGGAATCTTTGTTTATGCTGTTGTATTTTATGATGTTCACAGATGAGGGCAGAGATTTCATCATAGCCTTTTAACAGTTCAGGCTCCTGAAAGCCGTTTAACCCAGAATTTTTTCAATAAAGAAATAAACAATTTGAATAAAATAAGCATGTCTCATTTGCCAATGAAGTTGCCGTATTTTATCTTGGCTCTATGGAGAAAGATTAAGAAGAAAGGGTGGGGCACTCCATTTGATTGTATGCTTTAGGATCCTCACAGATATAATTTTTTTTAACAGTGATTGGTGATTGGGAACAGATTTTATCCTATATTATCAAGATATGATTAACTGCATGATAATTACTTGTGTGTACTGATTCTTTTTAATCTATGTGTGAGTATTGTTGTCATCTACGGTCCTGCTAGTTTCTCTCTGGTCCGCATTTGGTTTCGCTTCTGTGTGTGACTTGAACAGGAAAACAGAGACACACAGTTTTGTTTTAGTAAATTTTAATAGGTAGAAACTAGCAAAGAACCTTCAGGCACTTTGAATTTTCAGATGCACTCATATGATTTACTTATCCTCTCTTAACACCATGCTGTGTTCAGGAACATCCTGATGTACAAGTGAAGCAATGTGCATAAATGTGTTGTCCTCTCCCTTCCCCACTCCTGCTTAACATGCAAACATTTTAAGTGGTGCAGGGCTTTCTAGTGGATGCCGTGGCAGGAGTGTGAGGTGGGAATTAATTAGCATATTCATAGATCTGTGCATACAAAATGAGGTAATGATGTAGAATTACATCAAGATCATTTCTAGGCATAACGAGATTTTTTGCATATAAAAAGAAATTCAAAATATATATTTTTAATGATCAGAGATGAGTTTTCAGGTATTTCGTAAAAGCAGAGGGACTTGTCAAGTTAGATGGTGAATGAGGACCCCAGATGGAGGCAGGGATCAAAATGAAAACGACCTTTTATTGGAGGCCAAACAGTAGAAAGAAAAAAAAACTCCATGAACCAACAAAGGAAGAATCAGCAGTCACTCTAGGAATAATAATAACTAGGAAACTGGCGTAATGTGTTACCAGGGGTGACTGTGGTCCCAACTTCAGATCGTTTTCGAGCTCCTCCCATGTAGTTTTGTGTTAATCCAACACCCAGCAGTCCATTCCAGCCTTGTGCAACTCTACAGTCTTGTCCCTGATATCCTTTCACAGCTCTTTGGTCTCAGCCATGGTGGTGGAGAGGTTGGAATGGAAGAAACTGATTCTGTGAACAAGTCTGCTTTATACATATAAGTAGCTGAGATCATGAGTATCTGTAACTGATTGATTCATTGTAATCTCTGTGCAACAGAGACACACAGCCAATTCCATGGGAATGAGAATTCAGGATGGTTTGTAAGGGATCAAATACTTATGTCACAAATATGCATTGTGTTGATTTATGGATTTTTGGTTAATATTCGCTCTCTCTCCATTACAATGAAACTACCATAAAAATGAGAGACTGTTCACGTCTATCTAAGTGTGCAAACTTACAAATTCAGCAGGGTATCAAATAAATATTTCCCCCATTGGAGACAGGATGAAAGAGAGACAGTCAATACAGCAGAGTATCACTGCTACTGGGCATGAGCACACAGTGTCTGCACAGATCTTGTTGACTGCGGGACTCAAGGTCAAACAACAGGCATTTATATCTGCACAAAATGTATTTTTCAGATTCTAAAGACGAGCTGCCGTCCCAGCTGAAAAAGTACGAGGTGTACGTTGTCTCATTCCATAAGTGCGATGCGTATTTGAGTCTGTTAATGCCGACTATCTCCTGGAGGGCGTGTTTCCTCTAATGCTAGGCATACGCTGTCAAAAGAGTCACATCAATTTCCTAAAATATTCTTAGACCTGACTTGTCTTTGCTGCTGCACTGTTGAGTCCAAGTAGCTGCGGCACAATTTGCAGGTTTTTCACAAGTGTCCTGAAGAGGGGAACAAACCACAAAGTGCAGAGCTGGCACAGTTCCCTGCCTGCCAGGTATCATACAAAATATGACAGAACGAAAGCATTTTTTTGACCTTGGAGTGAGATTCTTTGATTAACAATGACACTGAGTGTCAGGCTTTTACACTATATATCAAATGGAGCTTCACACGGCAAGTTGCTGAATTCAACTGCAAAAGTGCAGCTGCACAGTGTGACAAATGCAGATGAATTATTTGTAAATGATCTCTATGCGGTCCAAATCATAAACATCAATCCGTTTCAGTATCTTCATTTGTCTTAAGCAGAAGCAGGAGAACACAGTGGATGGATGCTGACTGTCACAGGCCTTGCATGATTTTTCTTACACTCTTTAATGGCATAGTTAATCATATCCTCATATCCCAGGTCACTGGCCTTTTTTTCTAAACAGTGCAGAGACCACAAACTGTATTCTCTGGCCACTGGGGATGACTATGGTGAGAGGACTCAAGGCGCCAATAACTATTATCATGTCCAGCAGCGATATGAAGTGATCCCACATCCCGTCTGTTGTTTATTGCCTACCTATGGCATGCCATGGGATATGCAGCACACTCCAATTAGATTTGAAGGACATAAAAAAGTCAGAGAATTCTTATTTCATGGTTGCCTGAAGAACGAGCACTAGACTCCCAACAAGAAAACAGCGGTCAAGCTTTTCTGTGCAGAAATGAGTAACATGGGGGGTTATCAGCAGCATTGCTCTGCTGTGGATGCCACCAGCTTTGGGTAATCAGATGAGAGGTTTAAGCTTGTTAACAAGCTTATGAAGTAGTGTTTTTGACTTAAGTACAACATTAGCACTGGTAAATACTTCCTCGCAGGTACTTAGCTGCTGAAGCCCTCTAAGTCTTTCTGACTTAAATGCACACTATACCCAGATATCGTTGGACATTTAGAGATGTGTTTTGTTTTGGGGGTTTTTTTCTGGTTAATATTGAGATGGATTTTTTTTTACTTTAGAGTTAGACATCTGTCATGAAGTCCTAATTTTCAGTTATTGTAGTGGAAAAAAAAACATGATTGCAGGATTAATTTACCCAGTGGAAAAGTTGACTGTGACTTTCAAAGTGTATTTGGGAAAGAAACATCGATTGATTGATATTCTATGTCAGTGCTGGCACAGCTGCAACAACTGCAAAAACTAACTAATTTGAATTATGTACTGTTCCCATTCACATGCTACATCATTTTGGCATTTATGAGCTGTAGTGCACAGTATTATAGGACTGTCAGCGAAAGTATTTTGAAAAAAATGTTCTGAGAAAACTGTGTGTCAAAAGCTAAATACACCTCATGATTCAGAAGCTTGTAGAACCGCCTTTTGCAGCAACGACTTCAAGTAATATGTTTTGAGTTTTAAAGTATGAAGTCCAGTCTTCTTTGCGGCGTTGCTTCAGTTCATCGAGGTTTGAGGCTCTCTTAAGGTCCAACCACAGCATTTCAATCAGGCTGAGGTCTGGACTTTGACTGGGCCATTGCAGCACCTTGATTATTTTCTTCTTCAGCCGTTCTGTTGTAGATTTCCTGTTGCGCTTGGGATCACTGTTTACACTAGAATCATTAGAATACCTTTATATACACAGGAACTCATGGCTGACTCAATCACTGTTAAGTGCCCAGGTTCTGTACCTGCAAAAAAGCCTAAGATCTTATAAAGTTGTAAAAAGATATAGTAAATCTGATCTCATTTGAAGATGTTGAAGATGTCAACAGTTTTAAAAAATGTCTATTTCTTTGCTTTTGGGAGGCAGATGAAGATGCAGCCAACTTTAGCTTGTTTCAACAACTGAATTAATCAGTGAACTTTGGTCTCTGGCGCTTTCTGAAATTTTTAATAATCATAATAATAATAAATTTGATTTAAAAGTGTCTTTCTAGACACCCAAGGACACTTAACAATAGAGTAAAAACACATAATAGAACAAAGACAGAAAAAAGAACAATCAAAGCGTGATAAAATAAACAAATAATAAGTTTACAGTAAATATGCAGACTTGAACAGATTTTTAGCTGAGATTTAAACTGGGGGAGAGAACTAATGTTAGAGAGTTCACAGCCTGGGAGCAGAGCAGCTGAAAGCTCTGCTTCCCATGGTGCTGAGGCAGAAAGAAGGCACAGCAAGTTGAATAGAAGAAGATCAAGTGAGCGGGCAGAAGAGGTAGTGCTTAACAGGTCAGAAAGGTAAGGAGGAGCAAGGTTATAAAGGGCCTTGAAAGGGAGCAGAAGAAGCTTGAATGCTATTCAGAATTTCACAGGGAGCCGGTGAAGTTCCTGAAGGACAGGTGTGATGTGCTGGTAGGAGGGGGTTCTGGTAATAATGCCGGAAGCAGAGTTTTGAACCAGTTGAAGCTTATGGAGGGATTTTTGGGGAAGACCATGTAAGAGAGAATTACAATAGTCAGTGCAGGAAGTAATGAGGCTATGAACAAGAATCAATGCAAACTAGATGGAAAGAGAAGGACGTAATCGGTTAATGTTGTGTAGTCGGAAATAGGCAGAATGGGTGAGATCCCTGATGTGAGATTTATAGGATAGTGAGCTATCAAGGATGACACCAAGGCTCTTAACCTGAGGTTAAGGGAAGACCGTAGAACTGTCAATTTTAAAAGTGAAACGATTTGCCTTCAGTAAGTTGGATTTGATACCAATTAGTACTGAACCAGAATTTTAATTTGGATAAGCTTTTTGTAAGAGAAGAAGGTGGGAGGCAGGAATAGAACTGAGTGTCATTGGCAAGACAATGAAAGTGAAGATCAAATGTAAGGAAAACGGTACCGAGGGGAAAAATGTTTATTATGAAGAGAATAGGGCCTAAGAGTGAACCTTGGGGTACACCAGAAGTGACCGGGAATAGACGAGAGCAGAAGGAGATATGATTGGAACCAGGCTAGGTGTGTGCTGGAGATGCCAAGAGATCATTAGTGACTTCAATGAAAGGTTTCTGTACTGTGACATGAGCGGCTTCTGGTCATATTTGGCATCAAGTAAAACAAACAACAAGAGCTTATATTTTGCAAAACAAACACACAGCTTCAGCAGTTGCATTCAAACATGCTTGTGTTTTTACATTAACCTGTACAGAACGGTTCAGTTTGAGGAGATTTCCACAGCTTAGCAATTGCTAAGCTGCTACGATAACTATTGTTCCCAGAGGGGTTATAGCCAGTCAGCAATTGGAAGATTAAGGTATTTAAAAATAGGCTTATACAAAACATAAATAAATCATATTTGGTTATTTTCAATCTGATTGTCTTACACTTGAACTTATTTGGATTGGACACAAATGAAAGCGCCTGAAAGCCATTTCATTCGCTGTGTTTCTTCTTTTAACACCTTAGAGCAGAACTTAGAGCAGATCTGCTCTAAAAATATACTTCTTTAAAATACAGACAATAGCGAGCCGATGTACTGCTATTCTGTCTACTCCTTTCCTCTGACCACCATTGGAAGCATCATTGTTTAAGCTCAGCTGTTGTCCCACAACTTACAGGCACACGGAGGCGCTTATCATCAGCCATGCGTGTCACTTCCTGCCTTTCCCCACTGCGTAGGAGCTGATGGGATGGCAGCCTCACGGGTCCAGCTGTAGCACCAGATATGCTTCTTATCTATATGCCCAATTATAGGGAAAAATCTAACGTTGTTTATAGGCCAAGCCAGCTCAAACAAAGACTTGATGAGAATGGAGAAATATCCATCTCACTATCCTCCACGCTGGCATGCGCTTGGCGCTCAAACTCACTTTTAATGACACGTATCATGGTGTGCGTATACGTTTTGCAGCGTGTAATGGCGGTGGCTGCAGGGACATCACATCTCTGTGTGATGAATCCTGATGAAATGAATTATATTATAATAATGATATGTAGATGAGACGCTGGTTGACAACACAGTTTCAGAAACAGATAACAATCAATTCTGCTCAGCCTTGAGGAATCACCATAACGAATTCAGTGGCTCACCTGACAATCAGCAGGCAGCCGCAGACAATAATGTCAATTTCAAATGGAGCGAGCATCTCTCTTATTTATACTGCTGGCTTAGAGTCATGCAGTGATTACATTACCAACATTTAATGATGATATGCAGTGACTGAAGGGCATAGGCCAGTTTGCCAGGCTGGATAACTGATCATGTAAATTCTCTTCATGATTTCTTGATGCAGAACAGCTCATACACCCAACTGAAAGGAGCTCCTCGTGACTGGATCCTGTCTCAGTGTTGTAACATTCGGACACACTTCAAAGACCTTTTGCTCTTTTTCCATCACCAACCTTATTCTTGCCCTTTTCACTGCACATTTTTAGCCTGACCAACACGGCGGAGTAAACGTGTAACTTCCAAAGCACGAGAAAACAAACTGAAGAGGAAACGGTGGCAGTAGGTAGTTCCTAACAACCAGGAAAATTAAGAAACACAACTTTACTTTTCAATTGAAAAATAGCTGACAAAAACACTTTAAGCGCCCCATTTTATGCCTTATATCTGGAGTACACGAGTTATCGTATTGCATGTTTACAGATAACTTAGGGGTCTAATTGGTATCAATTTCCAAATCGGAGTTCTCATCCTCCTAAGATGCCTGGCTCACAGATTTAAACCAGTGCTTCTCCCAGCTCTCAATGTTTCATAGATTTGTTTTGGCCTTTGAAGACTTTAAATCTCTTTAGAATGAGTTATTTTCCTCTTCTTCAAGAGATCACTGAAATCCTCCACCTCCCCTCAGCATCAATATTTAGAACTCTGCTGCATCACTTTGGACACGCTTAAAACCACTCGTGCTCTTAAATCATTTATTAAAAATAGGGTCATCTTTGAATTTGAGACTCTTTCTTGTAAAGGCCACATCAGAGTGATTCTGAAGGTTGCTAGATAATTTATAACTGTTGTGCATATTACTGTGTCATGTCAGATGGGCTGCAAGGAAAGAGAGCAGAGACGGATACATGCTCGGACACAATGAGATTCAAACCGGTGCATGTCGTGGCAGAGGAGCCACATTGCGCTGATGTTTTGGATGGGAGTGAGGCCTGAGTGGAAGAAGCAGATGCTGGGCTGTAATTGCCTCAAAGTGAAGTGGTGAGAGTGCAACGGCACTGCTCGACGGGCTACTTCCGCTTCAGAAACAGTGAATGGGAAAGAAGCTCATGGAAAATGTGAAAGTAAATTCTTTATGCTGGAATATTAGTTTTCGTTCACAAGAGTTTCACATTGTGCTGTGAGCTTTTAGTCATTGTCATTTTCCCTTTTTTTTTTGGGACCAGAACACAAGAGCTGGATGCTTTTATACAAAGTACCCCGCAGGATCATGTGTACATACATTTTTAACTTGTGTAGTCGCTGTGGGAGGAGAGCTTTTAGTCCTCACAATGTTGCACCATGCTCTACATGCTCGACCAACAGTCCAGTTATTTCTTTCAGAAGTGATTTCTTCCAAACCAATTTCACACGAACAGACGACAAACTCTAGAAAACCCGATAAATGAATCAATGCCAGGGAAAGTAATTTTACTATCTGAGGTGACCTCCCGAGCAACATCAAAACAGCAGCTAAATTTAAAAAGAAACTCTTCTATAAAGATCATCAAAACTTTTTGCTGTACAGTCTACATGTCAGCAATCCGACCTTTTACTGAAATGCTAACAGACAGACAACAGCGGATCAGACTTTAAGGTCTCATCCCATAAAGGAACCTTCAATCAGGCCGAGGCAGCTGTAGACAGGAGGGAAGCAAAAAATAACGCAGTGACCAGAAAACAAAGCTGGCAGGAGTTGTACTGCTTCCAAGACACACACAGAGACAGAGAGGCCCTCCAGACTTGAGACTCTGGCTCTGGAGGCTATCTGTGTTATTGTGTGACACAGGCAGCTATGACAGATGGCTTGTCCGTGACGTGAACCCCACCCATACTTGTCAAAATGCCACCACATTGGCTGGTGTCGGGCATGCTAAATCCCTCTCATGGGAGAAGCCAGTTTGCAACCATTCAGCTCCAATTACAAATCTTCAGTCGCACCCGAGGATTTGAGGCCATCCAAGTATGGTGATTACTCCTCAGTTCCTGGAGGGGGTGAAGCTGAGTGCTGAGCTCTTCATCGGTATGCGCTGTTTGCTTACTGTCTGTGTGTCCATCTGTTGATATGGAGAACAGACGCAGCTCGATTATTCTGTGGAGGCCACAGTGGAAGCTTGGCTCGCATAACAATTATCTGACATTATCCCACAGTTTCATGGAATTTTAAATAGTCAAACAATAGTGAAGGCTGGCAGGGACGCATGACAACATGTCCTTATAACAGTTTCTTTGTAGCTTAGACACTGCACAAAAAATAATTTTTGGAGGGTGGGTGCTGTTAATGGGAGTTTTGCAATGCAGGCTTTTTAATCTTCCCATGGCACAGATTTATATTTTATTTCTCCCGAGAAAAAGACTGAATATAAAAATTGCTATTTTACAAACATGGCGATTGCTTGCACCATTAAAATTGCAGTGTTTGTGAGCATATTAATAAGGACAACAATCAAGTCCTCATATTAAGATTTTATTTTCCTGCAATGTCATCAAAGCATTACTCCTGTGCAATTAAACGTACAGTGCAGAGTTCACCTACCCCACGACAGATTTTCAGCAGAACCAAAATGCTTCTAGTAATGGCTGAAGTGGAAATAGAGCCGGCTCAGGGCAGCTGCTTGTGACTCAGGAGGGTTTGGATTTTCAAAAGTCAGAAACTCCGTCCCCACCTCGGTATTTTACAGTACAGTGGAGGTCTGAACATGCACCTTTTTTTTTCCTCAGCCAAGATTTCACTTTTGACACCGCACCTCATTTTTCTCCTTCCTTTTCTGAAAATGTCAGTGTCACACCACCAAAGCGACGGCTCGTTAAACACAGTCATGAGTCATTTTAATAACAGCAGAAGGGTGGTTTGAGTCCGGCGCTGAATTTAGCTGTGTTAGAGCGAAGAAGCATACTGTAACACGACTGGGGCTGAGCGAGAACGGGCTCCCATTCACTGCTAAGCACACAGCCAGGCAATCTGGCCACTCTTCGGGCTCTTTGTGAGATAAAAGGACCTGCATGGAACAAGCGCTGTTTGAATAACCACTCCACGGTCGTGGTACCGCTGCACACATGCTCCTAGAATGCTTCTATAATTAGCTGAATAGAGCCATTAGGTGTTCAGTGCAACATCTGGTGTGGCCTTGTTGACTCAAAGGTTTCAGTCATTTTAAATCTACAAGAACAAACTAAGACTTTAACCAAGACAGTGAAGTTGTGTCTGATCAAATCAGAATATTTTTTATATAAATATATGGATTTTTTTTTAATGGAGAAAAAGAAACTACGAATGTATTTCAAAAATAACATCATTAATGTTTTATTTTTTTTACATCTATGCTACCACCAGCTGTTCAGCTGATAGACCCATACATAAAAACACATACAATCATTTGACACATGCTTGCAGACACTACCGCAAAACCTTGAGCTACCACGTGTGTTCTCCAAGCAAATTAAAAATACAGTATGGACAGATGCTCATGTGTTGCGTTCGCAGCAGTCCACACACATGTCCACAACAGGGATTAACCCTGGCTTTAGACTGGATGCAATGTCAGGCTGAAGATGCAAAGTGAGCGTAACGGCTTGACAGTCTGCTCTTGTGCTCCAACGACTCCACGGTGAACGTTTCAGATCTGAATTTGTTCCAAATTGTTTTTTGCTATTTCAGTAGGATTGCAAGATAATTTTTTTTTTCTGTGAAGGTTTTGCATCCGTTATTTCTCATATCATTTCAGATAACTGGTACCAACCTCAGACAGAGTTGTTAATTAGTCTGCCATCTTTGTGATCTTAATTAAAAGGAAACCCTCTTGGAGTTCTCATGCAATATGGGGAGGAAAAGGAATGCTTCTGAAGTCTGAAAACCGCAGACTAGCGCAACGGTTTGCAAGAAGCGTGAAAACCATTGATAGTTTATAATAATTGAAAAGAAATCCCGGAACTCCCGGAAGATGTGAGGGATTAAAACACACAAAAATTTGGTCAAATTAACATTTATTAAAAGTGTTTTAAAAAGCTACGAAACAAGTATTTGAAAATGACTTGCTGACTGTTTTCCTCACTGGAGTCTCAAGGAGGTCCCGATGAAGGATCTTCTGTCTTTGTTTTCATGATTTTTTAAAAAGTTGTTCACAATGTGGTGCTGATTTTTTTAAAAGTGCATTCTGCATGTTTATCTGGAGCATATTGTGTTTTGGGTGTTGTTAAAAAGACATCCACATAATAATTTGGTCCAGGGAGAGTTATTCACAAAATTCTAAACACTAGCTTTTGTCTCTGTAGTAATGTGTTTTATTTTCATTAATTTATTTATTTTGTTGTCGGTCCAACACTGAGAGCTTTTTAACAATAAAAGGAGAAGCATTTTAGTCTGAATATACAAACAAAAACACAATGTGCATCTAGCTTTTAAAATACAGAGCTTTGATTTGATGACATCAAAGTGATTTGCATTAATAAAATGGTAATCCATACAAAATGCATCTGTAACCTAGGCAAAACTATAATCATAATCCTTCTCAGTGTGGGTTTCAGAGAGTTTTTCTTTCACACTTGATTAACCACTGACAGTTTCTTGCCTGCTGTTCTATATGTGACCTTAAGTTGTGCACTATAAATTCTGTCTGGTGTCTGTTGGCCCTTCTGCCACTGTCTCTCAGCTTCTGCTCTTCTTTGCTCTTCCCTGTGACGTCTGTGTCGGTGTGGGTGTTTTGCAGCTTCTTCATTGACAGACACTGTAATGATGCCCTATGGATGAGCCCCGCTGGGTCTCAGAGCTGCCATGCACCAGTTTCTTCACACTGCTAGGCAATGTCAATCACTTGCCCCCTCTTCTCACCTGTCTATGTCTGCTCTGTGTGTGTCTGTGTGTGTTGGAATCCATGGCTATGTACATCTGTATAATTGTCTGTCGCATGTGTTATTTTCTTGGCAGGTTTAGCGAAGCCCATGGGGCTGGTGGAAGGGCCCGGAGGCCTCGGCCAGGGGGGAGCTGCTGCCACTCTGGGAGAGGATAGCCGCGATGCTGAGAGGAAGTATGAGGAGTATGGCTACAATGCTCAGCTCAGTGATCGTATCTCCCTGGACAGGAGCATCCCAGACTACAGGCCTAAGAAGTATGTCTGCCTGTGTTTCTGCTCATTTTATGTCATGTACATTCTTCTTCCAGCTACAGCTCTACACCTGTTTTTTTCCCCATGGCTGGTTCTGTAGCTTTCAGAAAAAGACTTGTTTTAGCAAAGTTTTATGGTTGGTTTTATTTTTTTTATTGCATGCAATTTAAGGTAGAACTTACCGTATCATTGAGTGCATTCTGCATTTTTCCTCTTCCCCTTCTTTACTTTATTTATTTATTAGTGTTTTGGTTATCTTCCACGACATTTACTGTGCCATGTTGAAACAGACTGCAATGCAAGTAGTGTTAGAATTGATAAACTGTACAAATATAGCCTGGAGCTGAGGATTAGTGGACTTTGCAAAAGCTTCTTGCAGGTTCAGGTGAGGTCAAAAGTGCAGGGAACAGTCATGTTTTTATAATACTTTCTTAAAGTAATAAAGTCAGAAAGTGGATGTGAATGTGTTCTGACTTTTGCTTTTTTTTTTTTCGTGCATGCAGCAGTAAAATGAATAGCAACCATATGCATTGACTCAGCTTCCGGGTGCAGGTCTCCACTGTTTCAGATGTTTTTGAATAGACAGCTTTGTGTCAGCAGTATTTCTGTGTAGCATGTCTTTAAGCTAAAGTTTTAAACGCTCACAGCGTACACTGCAGCCTCTGGGCCCACTCTGTCCCGTACATCAAAAATTTAAACACCGCAGAAAGGAACAGTCTTAGGCTAAGTTGTAGCATTTCCACATATTAGACACTGACCTCCTTGTGGATCTTTACCTCAGTCTTAGCTGATGGTTTTCTGTTTTGTGTCTTTTTTTCCTGCCATAAAATGCTATGTGTCTGCGCACCCAGGTGGAGCGACCTTCAGCATGTTTGCTTTTGAGAGTAATTTAACTCTAAATGTATATTAGCCGTATAATAGCTCTGTAGATTACCGTTTATTTTCCAATAGTAACCCCAGCGTTTTATCAAAAAATTATTCAACCGGCCCGATGTTTAAAAGAGATCGGCGGTTGTTGTAGACCAGCTTCTCGGACAGGATTGTCACGGAAGTGAGAGGGAAAGAGGACCCAGGTGCAGTTTTAGACTGAGGTGAAAAAACGTATTCCAACAGTTCACAAATAATGCAGTTCCCAATTGTGCTCCTCCTTTGCTCCTGAGTGTCTCCTTGTCTGTGGTAGCCCAGTGCACGAGTGGTGCACCCCGAAACTTCTCTCCGCCCGACTCTCCAGGAGAGGAAGTAAAAGACCAGAAAATCACGGTTAACATTTTTGCTAGCTGACAGTTCCAGTTCAGTGTAATAGTCCCACATATATGGTCGCTGCATCCAGCTTAAATGCTGCTGGTCGTAGATGATGGCTGATTGGAAACAGCTGGCCGAGTGATGAGACGCGGGAGGACCGACGACAGCACGGAGGGACTTCTGGGTCGAAGGTCACCCGGCTACTATTGGAGACCGGCGTCTATTTGTCGTGACATGTTTTCAATAAGAGACAGGCCACTACTACAAGATATACGGTATTCAGATTTTATATATAGTCATGCAATAGACTGGTAAACTGTCCAGGGTGACCCCACCTCCCACCCAATGAATGCTGGGATAGGCTCAGCCCAGCCATCACCCTGAGGAAGAAAAAAAATGGATATAGTCTCTGGAAGCTAGCAATGAGGTAACAGATCATTATATATCAACTAGCCAAACTTCACTAAGCCTCTATAGCATGCTGTTATATAGTTTTAGCTCATATTTTTTAGATCGAATAATGTAGCAGTACATTTTTCTTTTTTTTTTGTTTTCTGACATTATATAATCTTTGATGTCAACTAGCTCACTCTCACTAACTAACTCAAGCTACTAAATTGTCTTTTTAGTGAATGCCTGGACAGTATGCTTTGTTGTTACACCTGGAAAAAATGGCACGTTGATCATTTCACTGGAGTCAAAAGAATTTGGACCATTTTTAACCCTCAGTAGTTTCTCTGTGATTGCTTAATATTAGGAATTGAAGGAGGTTTTGGAATAAAAAAACTAGCTAATCATGTCAAGATAAAAAGCCAATTCCACTGCCAGCATGCATGTATAAGCTTAAGGTGAAACACAGCATGTTCCCTCAAAGTGTACTATTATGTATTTTCAGAATTTCTTGCACAAAACACTGGACCCACTGGACCCAGTACCTGCTGTAGGCTAGTTGATGAGATGTCATGTGGGCCAAAAACTGTCTCATGCCAGTTTTCATATTAAATAGAAAACTGCTAATGTCACTCTTGTCAATTTAATGGTTACCAGCGGGAGAAATTCCTGTGGTTTATATCATTAATTTTGCACTGGCTGCTCTGAATGTCCTATTTGCACATGGCATGTAGTAAACCTGCCCCAAATTTAAACGAGGAGTCTCAGAATCCAGCTACTTTTGTTTCCCAAAAATATATCAGATAATTTTGCAATGAGTACATTTCTATTGTATTTATGGGAAGTGACACACATTGAAAGCACATTGCTGGACATGCCTAACATGGCAGGAAGTGCATAAGATGAAAGCAATATTTGAGCTGTTTTAATATTAAAATGTCAATTTTTTTTTCTTTGCAAAAGAAACCCAGTAGACACCCAACAATGAGCCTTAATTTAACTTTTTGGTGTTAAATTTTATATTTAGAAAGTGAATTATAGTTGTGAAACAATGAGAGGTGGAGGAGATGGCTTGGGTTTTGGGGGATAATCGGGGCTGTCAGTGGCATTCATATCACACAATGTCAAAGAACAATGGTGACGGGCAGAAACACAGAGAGGAAATTTGACAGCCACGAGAGGGTTTTAGTGTGGATAGCTAATCAATTCATCCATGCTGCTTTGTTTTAGGTTCTTTTTCACACCCAGAATAATTAGGTAAGAGTGGAACGGAAAGGAGGAGATTGGGTTAAAAAGAGCTTATTAATTAATAAAGTTAGCTAGGACAGCCTCTGGAATAGAGCAGTTTTAGAAAAGTTTTTTTTTTTTTAGTCGGGAAATTAAAAGGGTTGACTGGTTGTTGGAGGGCTGCAAGATTAAGAAAGTGTGTGCGTTTGGATGGTTTGGTTTCCAGTTTCAAATTATGCTGCCTTTATTAGTGTTAGTATTCAGACGTTTACTTGTGTTTGGATTTTGTGCTACTTCCATCGTTGACCAGATTCTGCCCGGTTTCCTTCATTCGCTTTCCTCTTTCTCTACCTGAGTTTATGTGTCCATATATTAATGCAAGTGTTTTCACAATTTTTTCACCCTCATATATCCATATACACAAAGACATTCTCAGACTCCAAAAATAAATACACAATGTCAAACTAGATAAAGCTTTCATCGTTATTTTTTTCTTTAGAAACTGCATGAAAATCAATGCAGTGGAAAGTGAATATGTTTTTTTTTTCCCCTTTCTGTTTATGTCACTGAAGTCGCACTTTGAAGAACAATAGAAACATCGAAGTGGCGCTCTGAGCAAGTGAAAGAATTGTTTGCAAGAATAAAATATTGTGCTTTCAACCAAGACAATACTGCAACAGCCAGCATAGTTGTGGCACTAGTGGTTGTGGATTTCTTTGTTGCTTTCACACGTTGTCTTTCTAGTGTTTTTGTCCAGAAGTTTTCATTTTTGCTATGGATGGTGCAAAGCTTTTGAGAAGAATCCTGCCTCAGACTACACACTGCTTTAGAGGAGGGGCCTCGTTCTACTCCTGCTTTGGTGTGAAACCAAAGCTAATGTAGAACTGAATGTATGACTATGTGATTTTAGCACACAGGCTTCAGTTGCTGTAACATACACTTAATCCAACGAACTCTTAAGATTTATATAAGCAGTGACCTGGAAAACATGTTTACATCAATCCACAAATCAAAAAGAAGTATGTGCCTTTGTCATACTTATTGTTTCGTCTGATTACAGTTAATGAAAACTAATTAACACTTAGCAACTATCCTCTGTTAATATTATGATGAAATACTTTTTGCGTCGTGTTTCGCCCTGCTGATTTTTATTCGTAAATGAAGGGTGAGTTGCAGTTTTATAATCCAATAATTATGATAATGAATATTGCTGAATCTATTTTTTTTCTGCGTTTACAGCTCTTGAGCTTAATTGTTTTAGAATCAGAGGACATAACCTATGAAGCAGTAAAGTTTGGCATGCTTACGGGGTTTTTTTGTGACAGAAATGACATTTTCAGGAGAACTTTCTAAACACTGACTTGCTTATCACTTCTTTTGACTAAATTAATAACATGACATATGGTAAGCCATACAGTGTGTCAGTCACCTGTCACAACCAATAGAAGTATGGCTTGAATCATATCAGCGGTAGACTATGTAACTCGAATGTTAGGAAATACAGTATGGCAATCATATTCATGTATCGGTTTAATTTCTGTTTGGTTACACACACACAAACAATATACATTAGGCTAATTAAAATATAGTAAAAATACAAGACTTTCATTTTTATAGATGTATTAAATAAGTTTCAAGGGTCTCCTGTCTTAAAGTACGACACATTGTAACCTCATCTTTGTATCCTCCCTGCATTGACTCTGTGGTTCACAAATAATGCAGTTCCCAATTGTGCCCCTCCTTTGCTCCTGAGTGTCTCCTTGTCTGTGGTAGCCCAGTGCACGAGTGGTGCTCCCCGAAACTTCTCTCCGCCCGACTCTCCAGGAGAGGAAGTATAAGACCAGAAAATCACAGTTAGCTGGTTCGCTAGCCGACAGTTCCAGTTCAGTGTAATAATCCCACTTCGATGTTCGCTGCATCCAGCTTAAATGCCGCTGGTCGTAGATGATGGCTGATTGGAAACAGCTGGCCGAGTGATGAGGCGTGGGAGGACCAACAACAGCGCAGAGTTTTTTTGGGTTTTTTTTAGCGACGTTCCAGTCACACGCCATACCAGTTGATGGCGGCAATGCACCATTCAGTTGTTTGTCAACCGCCAATAAAATTGAAATAGAAGAAGAAGAAGAAGACAGTGCGGAGGGACTTCCGGGTTGAAGGTCACCCAGCTACTATTGCAGACTGGCATCTATTTGTTGTGGCATGTTTTCAAACCAGCGTTAATTAGAAACCAGACTTTAAAAGAGACAGGCTTCTAATGTAAGATATACGGTAGTCTGTTTTTAAGGGAGAACACTCTCAGCTGTCCATGTAGCACCCACTGGCTCTCTTCCACTTGTGAACATGTATTGCTTCAATCACCACTTTATCATGAACAAAATTTGTGAAGGTCTCAATCTTACTTAACTTGTAGTCTGTGTATCTTATTGAGAAACAGTTATCGTAACATTATAGTGATGAGCTGCAGTTTGCTGAAAGAGATAAACATAGAGACGGCTTCCTCATGGTCTCTGTGCAGATGTCTGATCTATTATCTCTGTGATTCTCAAATCCCATTTCAAATTATCTATTGTTATGGAAAGTTATACATTTTTAGACTGAGAATTTATTCAATTAAAATTTAAATTTAAATTCACTTTGGACCACAGCTTGTACTGTAGTGTGTGCAGTACAGCTTTGCTGACACATTTTCTCCCCCCGACATAATGCTTCTTATCTTCTTCCCTCCTAAGTCCACTTGGTGGAAGATTTTGTTTCACTCATTCTGTCTCGATGAAACTTGCTCACAAACAAAGCACAATTCTTGTGTTTCTGAGAGGTGTTGATTAAGCCTAGGAAGTAGATCTGCTGAACTGATCTGCTTGTCAGAGTGGGAAAGTTAGTAAGTTTGTCTGTTTTAGAGAGTTTGGTGATTGCAGCATCAGGAAAGCTCACAGAAATATACTGGAAGGAACCTGGAAGAAAACCAGACCCTTGGCATTTCCGGGAGTGAGAACGTGTTGTGAAAACTGTCTTGTATGAGGACCACTGCCTTCCTGCTTTAGGTGGCTGCACCAGCCTTGCACGGTGTGCAAGAGAGTTATATATTTCTGATTTCTAATTCAGATTCAGTAATTATATCCTGCCGGCAAAAGGTGACTGCCGCAGTCCCAAAGTGAGGTTAAATGCAGGAACCAGGCACCTCCTGTCTAATGGGCTTTTAATTGAGCAGAAGCCATTGAGCAGAGAAGACTTTGATGACTACAGAGAAGCAAAGTCCATCACCATAACCAAAAGAATCTACACATTTCCAAGCCCTCTCTTTTTAAACCTGCCTGTCGACAGCAAACCCAATTCATAATAATACAGCAGCAGTTGTGTCTCTCACAAAAACCTGTAATCCCCGCTCACCACCTGCTAGTCTGTATTTCTTTCTTCTGCCCTTCACTTTTGCAAGTGACATCCTTAACTGAAATACCAAAGGACTTAAGTAGACTCTATTTTATGTGACTTTGTACCTGCCATTCGCTGTCCTTGGGAGGCTTAAGTATAACAGCTCATTGGGCTGTGGAGCACAAAACGATAAAGGCAGAAAA
>VURO01005890.1:6079-17087 GCA_015108175.1 Pelvicachromis taeniatus
TTATTTTTTTTAATTTTTTAAATATTTTTTTTTTTTTTTTTTTTTAAATCTAGATTTTACACAGCATCGCATCTTCAGAATTGGGGTTGTCTTCAGCTTTAGCCTTCAGCTAAAAACTTTTTGCAGTGTATATCTAATCTGCCTCCAGCCCAGCTGTTTAGTTCTACTGTAAACATTTGTATATCCCCAGTTTGCAAGTCATCCTCCCAGTATCACAAGGCCAGATGTCCATTCTGGCTCCAAGCGTGGTCTTGTCGTTCCTCTCTCACACACAGTTTCACCAGTCCCTTGCTTCATTACCTGTGAGTCAGAGTAAATAACAGGATGAGTGAGTGTGCCAGGGCTCTGGAGTGTGCCATTATGCAAAAAAGAGAGCAGCTATTGCCAAAGCTCCCAGCACAGAGCAAAGCCTTGACAGATGCTAATTTATCTGCTGAAGGCTGAATTAGAGGCAAACATTATAGGTCCACAGAGAGACCTGAGGTAGATGCTATTAGATGAGATTCAAGGGGAAGAAGCAGTGTGAGATGCCAGAAGGGAAAGTATGAAAAAGTAATAGTGAGGTGAAAATGAGGAGCAATTGAAAGCGTTGGAGCTGGAGAAAATTGAGGAAAAAGGATACAAAGATTACTCAGGGGTCACAGGATAAGTTGATCTTAAGAAATTCAGTACCCATAGTTCAGACTAAGTATAAGAGTAACTTAACTCTGTTGCACCCAAAACAAAATCACCATAGAAACAGTCCTGTGGCAGTAATTGACAAACATGTGGTCTAAGATGCACAGAGAGTAGAAGGTAGGGAAACAACTAGGATGAAGCTGAAAATGAATCACTGTCCTCTTAGTCAGGAGAGAGCCTAGTCACCTGCTTGCAGCATTGTGTATTATTTTTTTATTTAGGAAAGTTTCCATCAATGTCAGTTTTACAGATCATTTCTATGTCTTTTATATTGACGCTGTCTTTGCTTTGACTGTATGACAACATTAAATCTGTCATTGTCCTCTGGCATATATGATGTTATTTCTCAAATACCAAAGGATGGCCATTAAAATCCCCTTCTCTTAAACCAATTTTCTGCTGTCTTTTTCGTTCTCTTTCATCTGTCCCTTATCCTTCCCTCAGGGCTGCAGTGCAACCATGTTTTATTGTGATGTAGATTGATGGGAGGCCTTGAAGTGATGTAGTGAAAGATAATGGCAAGGCAAAGAACGTACAGTTACGGCCTAGGGCATGAGATCATCTTATGCATGTGCAAAATAATATTGCACTAGGTATAACCCAAATATTAGCACCTTTTATGTATTCTGAGAAAGCTTATGAAATGTTCATTTTATGGGTACAAAAAGTTGATATTTGTTTTCTGTTTTGATGAGCTAGGCTAGCTACCATGCAAGGCAAATAAACATAAATTTCAAGGATAGATTTTTGTTGTCTGCTTTAAGCCAGCCAGTTGTTCAGATGAACACATGCTGTGAATGTTCTTCTCGTTTGTACTGTACGGGTTATTAAGAGGCATATAATCCCTTAATAAGTCATAGTGTCATAATGTGGCTACGGCAAAAGTAATGGTGCACAAAATTAAGTCTGAGTTAATTAAATTAAGTAAGAGCTTCCATAGTCTTTTAAGTGTGCAAACCCCTGTGCTGTCACTACATCATGCATAGAGAGCACAGCAAAGGAATTCTTTACAAAAAGATGCAGAATTGTTTTAGAAATATCCCATTTCATTTGTATAACTAAGATATGGTGACATTTCTAAAATGTCACCAGCTCTAATATTTTGTCAGTTGATATACTTTAATATTGTCACTGTACAGTATACTGATGTTTTTCACATTATTTGAATGTGCAGGTAGGCAAACAGACTCATCAGTAAGCAGATATGTCTTTTACCTGTTATTTTCTCTTTCTGCTGCTCTTTTCCAAGAAATCTGTCATTAAGATCTACTGCCACATGCATGGTTGACTATATTTGCACACTCGGGCACAAATATGCCAACTTAGTCACTCACAAAAGCAAAAACGTCATGTCACAGATCGTTCTTAGTTCCTGCACACCACCATCTGAAGCTCCCACAGACACACTGTTTAAGCTCAAGCACTCCATATCTTCCAGTCACGCTAACATAAATTCTTGTGGTTGTGGTGAGAAGCAACCCCTGCAGCCGTATGCCTTTCTGCATACTGCAAAGCTGTGCTGAAAATAGTGAAAGTAAACAGGAGAGACCGTGACTCCAGTGAGTGGTGGAAATGGTAATGAGGGTCATGGCTTGTGCCTGTCAAGCTTCTCGGGATAGCACATGAATATGTGCTCGCTTGTACTTTGAAATACAACAAGCTGTAGTTTTTTTTTTTGTTTTTTTTTTTAGAGTTATACTTTTTTTTCTGAAGGATTAGCACAAGAATGCATGAATACAGACACCAATATGTTCCACATTTCAGAGGCATTCATGTCACTGCATTCAAAACGTTTGGAGCACAAATTGAACGTTTATTGTTTGTATCACCAAAGGCTGACATCCCCGAAAAATTTACTAATAACCTTTTGCATGGCCAGTGTCTGTCAATTTTACTGTGGGCAGTATATTCTGAAAAAACATTTTTTTAAAAAAGGGCAACAATACTAAATAAGTAGGGGACCAACTCACCCAATCAGCCGTGAAACCAAACAATAAGAATGTAACACCCATCCCACGTTCTTTTGAGAGGGGGCCCAGGTTCCTGTGGTTACGCACTACCAGTACTCCCTTTTTATGCTTACATCATGTAACCCGTCTCGAAATACGACTGTAAAATTAACTCACACGCACGCAGGTCACTTATAATTTCAACTCAACTTTAGTACCCAGTACTTCAACATCACAAATGAATCAAGCAAAATTAATAAGGCGTGGTAAACAATGGAAAAGAACTTAACATCAACTCAAACCAACCACTTAGACAAAATTTGTGGGCCCACACACACACACCAACTGACCAGTCTCTCCCTCGTTGCAGGCCTGAGTCGTGGCTCGGGTGCGTTGGGACCTAAAACGATCTGGCCACTTCACTTGTTGCCAAGCAGCAAAATAAAAGCACGTGCACTGTCCAGTACTCACGCCTCCAAGCAGTTTTGGGGGATAGTTGGGGGAAACTGGATTTGGGCCACCAGCAGGGCGCGGCAGCAACACTCGCAGTCACCGTGTCCACCTATTCCCACGTTCACACGTACACCTCACACCAGCAGAAGGGACCTCTGGTGATGTCCGTCTCCTCCTCACGATAAGGTACAACGGCCCTCCACTCAAGTCAACTGTCCATCAACCTGGAAACAGAGGTCCGTCGCCAATACGTGAACTGTGCGTCCACACAACACCGTCGCTCGTATTCTCTCCCTCTCTTCCGGTCCAGTCCGCAGGGCTCCACCCCCACTCCCAACCCGGCTCCAGGGTCAGCTGGAGCAATGGTCTATCCCAATAACAACAAAGAAAACCATGACATACCCCTCAAATACAAATAAACAGGCTGCGCATCAACTGACACACATCATCTCCCTTACAGGCATTTACATACATTCATAAACAAAGAGGACAGTAGAATTAAACCATCATCATAACTGAACTATTATTATAGAGTCAGGGCTACATACACCCTAGTGCAAACATTTTATAATGTCTGCTCACACATGAACTAATGTTACCTGGAACACAAGAATGCTGATGCAGGCTTTTGCATTTTTTGTCCATATATTTGGTCAAGACAATGACGCGCACACTACTTTAGATAGCTGTAGTGTTTAAAGATGTCTCATTCTCCTTGGAAATAAGTCAAATGAGAAAATGACGGACAGCTACATGCTCTGTATATAGAAAATGTACATCACAGGTACCAGTGTACGAGGGAAAACAGAGGCACTGGGCGAGAGAACAATTTGTCCAATTCCTAGAAGCTTCATACATCAAAGGACGGGCTGACATCACGATATTTTCTGTGTTGTGGAGACTCTTTTAGGTAAATAATACAATGTAAAAAAAATCATTTGCAATTAACAGTTCCATGCATTTGAAATGAAAAAGTCAAAGTGAAGTTCAGTAAAAATGACATTAACACCTTAAGTACAAGTGCAGAGAAAAATGCCCCTCAGACTGTTGTACTCTTATATCATTTGTTTATTATAATCAGTGCAGGTGCTGCTAAAGAATTATGGCCACTTTGATGCTTTAGTTTAATTTATAAAAATATAAATTACAAAAAGTACATGCCTAGCTATAAATTTATTGTGCCATTTAACTCATATCATGAATATATTACTGATGCTCACTATTAGGGAATTTCACATAATGTAGCAGGTTTCACTGAAGTTGCAATAAACATGACAATCTGCTAAATTTGCAGGATCAAAATGATGCTTTATTGCATGTGTGACAAGCGTGCACCGCTTCCCAGTTTATCTTAATAAGGAACTCTGTTCAGGTGCGATTAAGTTAAGACTACACAAAGTGGACTTTCACAGATTGCTTGAAGGAGCTCCAGTGTATAAAGCAAAATACACATTGTAACACTTCCTATGCAACTACACATCTAGCTAACATTTTGGTGCTTGGCAAGCTGGCAGTTAGTCCATACAATGACGTTTGCAAACAAATCATCTTTAATTAACCTTTAATAACCTTAAGAGCTGCGGATGATAGTGAATGAGCAACCATGTTCCCTGTTAGAATCTGGGGATATGGGGGTCCCACTACAAGTGACTGACACATAAAGGAAGTGGAGCTTTCTCTACCGCGATCCTCGAGGAAGTTCTTGATTGCTTCCAAGATCTCTTCTGTTCTCCTTCTGAACCACTCTTCTTTTTCCTTATGGCCTCTCATCCTCTTAATAAGTAAAAATGTGGAAAGTTTTCACATTACTACAATAGTATGTTAATGTTTATGTTTCATCTTTACTCATATAGATGTATATGTTAACACATATGTTGTGTGGTTGGTTAGTCTATAGAAATTCATCACTGTTATAATGATCAACTCCTTAAGACTAATGGGAAATGTGGATTAAACAGAATGACTCGTGCCTGCGTTCTCAGCCCCCTATTGTACACCCTATACACATATGACTGTATGTCAAATATGCTGATGACACCACGGTGGTTGGGCTCATCTCTGATGAAGATGAGACAGGACGAAGGTAGAGAACTTGTCCCGCTGGTGCTCAGAAAATAGCCTAAACCTGAACGTCCTTAAAGCCAAAGATGTGGACTTCAGGAGACAGAGACGGGTTCACTCCCCTCTCCTTATAAGTGGGGAACAGGTAGAATCTGTCTCCACCTTCACGTTTCTCAGCATCCACATCTCCACTGATCTCACTTGGACCCACAACACCAACACCCTGTTAAAAAAAAGCCCCAGCAGCGAGAGCGCTTCCTTCTGTCCTGAGGAAGAATAACCTGGACCAGAAGCTGCTGCTGGCCTCAGTGGAGAGCGTGCTCTCCTATTGCCTGGGTGTTTGGTACACAGGGGCAATACTGAGAACAGGAAGGCTGTGCAGAGGGTAATTAACACTGCCCAAAAAGTCATTGGCTTTTCTCCGTCACCCCAGAGACCATCGCCAGATCCTCCTGTCTAAGAAATATCAGGGCCATCACAGGTGACCCTTGACCCTGCCCACCACCTGTGTGACCCGCTACCTTCTGGTTGGCGCGTCAGGTCAATCAGGTGCCGCCCCTCCAGACTCACAAACTGCTTCTTCCTCTGGGCCATTCGCACTGTGAACCAACACTTTCTCCTCATCACCCAGGCTACTCACACACAGACCACTCAGGCCAAGTCCTTTTGCACACTTTTCAAGCAGTTTGTTCTACCACTTTAAAAACAAGACAAAGTGTGGTACAGCAGAAATATAAAACCTACCAAGGATGTACTTCTGTGTTCTCTGTCAAACATCGGCTTTATCCAATTCCACTAGGTCTTCCTTTAATGTTGCTCTCGACCTTCAAATGGCTTGTCAAATACCCACCATTCCTAGATACAGCTGAGGATGTTGGGTTAAAGCGGGGAGGGGGGAACTCCAGGCCTCGGGTGCTGGTGTCCTGCAGGTTTTAGATCTCACCCTGGGTCAACACACCTGAATCAAATGATTACCAGGCCTCTGGAGAACTTCAAGACATGTTGAGGAGGTCATTTAGCCGTTAAATCAGCTGTGTTGGATCTGAGCAGATGAAAAGAGGGCAAAGCAGTTTTCACAGATTTTGTGTGTGTGTGTCTTATGTAGTTTATCATGCCTGTACTAAGTCTGTAATTGTGTCATCTATCCTGTAATAACTTTAACATTACTATTACAAACTCTTCTACCAGCCAGTTTCTTGTTGCCATTATTATTCCTCTTACCATATTTTCTTCCAGTCTTCTGTCCTTCACACACTTTTTAATTATTTCCTTGCTGCCACATTTTCCTATAACCAGCTATCAGATTAAATGGGACATGTTGAGTAGAATGGGTGTGATGTGCTGAGCGAGACAACCGTGTGTGTGTGTGTGTGTGTGTGCACATTTGTGGCTGCATCCGCCTATGTGTATGTGTTTGTACATATTCTATATGTATATGTGCTTCTGTAGGTCTATATATGTGTGTCGGCTGTTCTTTCTCAGTGTGTTTGTGTGTGAGGGATGTCCTGGTGCTCCTACTGAGAGTGATGAAAATGTCATTTTATCAGCATTTCCTGACAGAAGAGTGGAGTGAATACTGATGCATGCTGCTACTCTGTACTCAGGGCCTCTCGTGGTGTGTACAGAGAGCTGGTAAATGGTTGTGAAGGCTGATCTCTGCAGGTGCTGGACGTCTCTGTGTCCCTGGAGCAGACACGGCACTGATGAACTGTCATGTATTTGGTCTGGTCTGTCCGGTAAGCTAGACTTTCTTGAAATTCTTGAAGTGATCTTGAACAGTAGCTCAAGACTGCTTTATTGCAGTGGCAATAGCACTGGCTTTCCAAAGACTTTTCAAACGTTTTCTTTTTACATCGTTGCTTTTTCACTCATTTTCAGTCTAGTCTTTGTACCAGTGTTAGAGAGCAGGTCTTAGCTGCTTTATTTGCAGTTTTTAAAATGGAAGCAAGTTAAATGGGAAAGTGGAGGATGAAAAAACAATTAGCAGGCCAAAAGTAATGTAGAAATGTGTTTAAAAGTCACGTCCTTAAGAACGAGGAATAGGGCAGCAAGAACCCAACACAGTACGTGAGATATGCTCCTGGACTTTCAAAACTGGGAGATTTTGAAGATTAAGAATTGACATATTCGTCATTGTCAGTCATCTTAATCTTAACACAACCCAGCATGTTTTTAACTTGCTAAATGAAAACTGAAGGGGAATAAAACTATGCAACAACTGAAGACTGATTTATATAATTTGGATAATAATTTAAAAAAATACAAGTTGTAGTGTGAAAAGCCCTTTAATGTTTGCATGTTGAAGGGAAAAATATGCAGGGGATCAAATCAGAAAAATTACTCTCTTTAGTATTTCCCCTACTATAAAGACCATTACTCTAAAAAGTCACATTTTCATAATAATTTAAGAGTCTTGAAAGCAAAACAGTTTTCCTTCCTGAAACTTTGCAAATACAATGCAGCTACTGTCCATTTTCCCCTGGCATCCTCTCCAGATTGCCAATATTGCTGAATCAAGCATTAAGAGCCGCTTTACATTCCCTAATGAGCATCAGCAGCACTCCTCTCATCTATACAGTCACAGACACACACACATGCATACACACAAGAAATGCAAACACAAACACATGACCGTTAAGGAGGTGAGTCTATTGATTGATTAATTCCTGTCTGTGTGACCCTGAGGTCTGAGTCAATATGCAGCTGATCATCTGGACTGGACCAGTTGTGGACTCGGTCTTTGCTGCTCATAAAACCCCCAGTGAAAACACCAGATCGCACAGACATAAGTGAGCCATTACAACGCCAGCCTAGTCCCCTGATTTGATTTTAATAGGGTCATTATCTTACAGAATATTTCACTTTAAAAGTAGGAACAACATCATTTCTTTCAAATGTTCCACCGTTGAGAAAAAGCCTCCAGCAGTTGTTGAGAAATATCGGGTTTCCTTTCCGGAGTCACCCTGTAAATTAATAAACTAGAACTTTGCTAATGTCAGATCTCCATCACAATATGTTTGGGCCTGGAGACATGCAATAAGCAGCCTGTTTCTGTGTCAACATCACACGTACAACACAGTAGAGACGAACAGAGGTTTGTGAAACACCACGGAGAAATAAATGTATCCTAAATGAAAGCCAACGGTGTGTGTGCATATGTGTGTGTCTCTGTGTGTAAGCCCCCAGCAACAGCAACATTGTAGTATAATGATACAATACACTGTCTCAGCGGGTGCACGGGCCAGGAAGAGAGCATGATAGAAGAGGAGGGTGAGGAAGGAGGCAGAATAGTACATGTGTGTGTGTGTGTGTAAGTCCAGGGAAGAGTGCATGTAGGGTGAGAGGGTTGGTTATGGGAGCAGAGGAGGGTGGTGGTGGTGGTGGTGGTGCTGGTGGAGGGGAGGCTCTGATACCCGAACAGCTGTCAGCAATTTGGCTTCGCTGCTTGTCCAGCTTTGAACAAATCTGCTTCAGCTGCTGAAATGCAAAGTGTGTGTGTGTGTGTGTGTGTGTGTGTGTGTGTGTGTGTGTGTGTGTGTGTGTGTGTGTGTGTGTGTGTGTGTGTGTGTGTATGTTCATGGCAGGGGCTTACAAACAGGAAATATAAAACGTGCTCCAAAAGTAAATTCAAGGTTACCATGTACAAAAATAGGTTTTATCTCCTCATGCACCTGCTACAGCGACTTCTAATGACAGTCAACATGCTTCTACTGCTGCTTTCATTCAGCTTGCAGTCACATGTGACTTGTTTCAGTACGTTTCAGTGATAAAATCCGGTCTCCTGTTAAAATGCAAACTTTAAAGAAGAGGCCAGAGCAAAATTTGAAGGGAAATTATTTTTGATTTTAGTTTATCGATCAGTGGGTAACCAAGCATGAACACTCAAGCTCAACTCATAAAGCTTTGATCTCAAATGTATTTCAAAATTCTTGCAGGTGAAATAGCTTTTACATTACATTTTTAATTACACTTTGCAGAATCCACAGCCCACCCTAGTTACTAATGGTCCATAAAAAGAACACAACTATGCTGTCTGTAAATGAAGTCTGATCAGATAGAATTCTATGAAAATTAGCTTATTTCTCACTTGGTTTATTAACTTTTTAACCATTTTCCTAAAAGTTTATTTTTATTTATTGATTTGCCTTTGATTCAGGATTTGCACAAAGTCAGAGTGAGGAAAGGAGCAGGGAACATCACTACAGACCACTCACATCCTGGACACAATCTGTTCAACACCACAACTGTACAGTGTTTTTTTTCCACAGGCTATAACTCTGATGTACACTTATGACACTTACATAGTGTCTGTACTTGCATCCACCATACGTGCTGATGAATCAAATAATTCTTTCTTGCTATTCATCCCTTATTATGATTAAGATTTTTGCACTTTGCACCATTGCACTATAAATATGCAACCTGATATTGTGGCAAAGGGCGTAACTGAAACCCTGGTCCACCAAGTCCATTTCACTTTTTGCCTCTTCAAAGCGTGACATGGACATGCATGCAGAAGTTGCAGCACCAGCAGGGGGAGATAATGTATTTAAAGGCAAGAGGTCAAGGCTGAGCAAAATAGGTATGAATTACATTCCAGGGTCTGTAATCGCCAGAAACAATGAATCTAATATGTATTTAAATCTAACTGTGTTAGAAATCTTTAAATGCTTCTCTGTGATTATTTTCATTTGGCTTAAAATAAAATATCTCCCTCTGCTGGAGCTGCAGGTTTCTGCAACGTCCTTCAACTTCCACTTTTGCATGCGTGTGCATTTCACGCCTTGGAGAGACAAAGTGTGAAAAGGACACGACGGACCGGTGTGCCTGTTACACATTTCGCCATGATATTCTATACATGTTATTATTGTCTGTGTCACGTTGATGCCATGTTGTCTGTAGGTTCTGTTGTCGACTCTGTTGGGTACGCCGAGAGCAGAGAAAGAGCCAGAGCCCAGTTCCTGGTATGTGTACACATACCTGGTTAACAAGGCTGATCCAGATTCTGATTGTCTCACCACTTAGACCACATTTTCCTCAGTAGAGGTGTCATGTTTATTTATTTTGGTTTGGTTTTTTTGTCATGATCTGGAGGTGTGGCTGGGAGATTCTACTGGGCACCTGAGTGTTTCCCACCCCGGGGCGGAGCCACCCTTCCTCTGTGCAGGCTGGCACACCTGAGGCTGATTCGGGGCAATCAGGCAGAGCATTTAGTCTCTACTCGGACTCCTCGTCACCGCCAGTTCGTCAACTACTCCATGTTGGTCCCAGGCCTATGTTTATGTGTGCTCTCTCAACTGACCTTGTGTTTTGTGCTTCAGCTACTCTCGCAGACTTCATGACCCGGACCTGACTCGCTTCTGGAATCCTGGCTCCCCTCTCTACTCCCTGGAGATCCCTCGGTGCCTCATCTGCATGCCCTCCGACTGCCTACCTCAAGCCTTGGGGACTTCGGACCAGCCCGTCTCAGCCCGCACCCCACCCAGACCATCGCCTCCTCCCTCTCAGCACCTAGCTATTTCAACCACCAGTAAGCCACCTAGCCAGATTCACTCCCTCTTAGTTAACCGACACCAAACCCTGTCTAACCTGGATCAATTCCTTTCCAGACACACCCGCCCGGCCCCTAGAACCCGTTCACACACGCCGACCACTGCCACATGTCCCTTGTGACACGCAGGTCACTACTTTGTAAATAAAGGACACTGTAGTTTTCCTCGCTGCCTCTGTTGTGTTTTGCATCTGAGTCCTGTTTTAGCTACATTTTTTTCTTCATTTTGGTTTGTGTTTTTTTTTTTTTTTTTTTTTTTTTAAATTAACCTTTTATTTTTTTTTGTTTTTTTTTTTTTTGTCTAACATTTTTTTTT